>APFE031208150.1:12402-49311 GCA_000404065.3 Pinus taeda
GAAAGGTCTTCAAAACTGGTCTGCAAAACGGCGCTACGCACAGAAATGTTTAACACAGGGTTTTCCTCCCTATGTGTCGCGCCACGTGGCGCTCGCTTTTGCTAGAGGGCTCCAAATCACGAAAAAATTGAATTTCTAGATTTTTCAAAAATAATTATGGTTTCTTGTTCATGGCCAAAAAATTTAGGCAAGTTTTGGGCTCTCAAAGAGGTCAAAAAAAACTCAAAAAATGACCTCACTGCCCCTATTTTGACACACAAGAAGCAGTCTTGGGAGATTGCAGTTTTGGAACAATAATTGACATATAAATCTAGAAATTACACTTCTTTTGGAAATTAGACAAGTAGCTCTTTCCAACGAGCTATCATGAGCTCAATTTGGAGTTCGAGAAGTGCCTCAAAATCAGCTCCAAAGTGGCGCGATGCATAGAGAAATTTGGCCTCATTTTCACTCTTCAGCTCAGAAATTTGCCTAGTTTTGACTAGTTTTACTTTTTGATGTAACTATTGATCTACCATGATGTAATTTGATGATCATGATATAATATTGACACATTTTTACTTTTTCTAGAGGATTCATTCACTAAAAAGTGAAAATTAAATGGATGAATCAGTTTCCTAGCATATAGAGGCAAGTTGTTTGATTGCCTAGATTTCAGTTCCTTGTTTAGAATTGGTTCAAACAGCTCCTAGAATGATGAGCTCAACCCCTAGAGGTAATGGAATGGGTTTTTTATGTCTATATTATGTAATTTCTAAGTCATTTTCATGGTTGGACACTTGGGATTTCTTGGCACTTCATTGTACATTCATTTTTAGCATTTGTGGCAAAGGAAAGACCAGGGTTTTGCAGCACTTGTTGGGATCCTTGTGGCTCTGTGTTTTGATGGTGTTTTTATTCATGTAATTTTAAGTTCATTTATGTCTTATGTATGCCATTTCCCTTATCTTTGCATCTGAAATTAAACAAATTGAGTGACAAAGGTAGAATTCATGAGTTTGTTGTGCTCTGCCTTTTAGTTTTGTTTAATTCTCAATGTTTTCTTTAGTTTGAAGAGGATTCTTGATAGCCTCTTGCCCTCTTCAGCTCCTCAGTAGTCTTTTCTATCCATTAATTTAATATAAAGCATCAAAGCTACTGCCTACCTTGCCCCAACCTGAACTCTGCAAAAACTAGGCCTCATCCCCAGACCCAAATTTGCCTCTCCCATTTTCCAACAAAAAACCCTCAAAAACTCAAATTAAATCCTTGCACTTCATACCTAGCCTAAGATCAGTTTTTAAATTAGTCATCTCAAGCCCCATTGATTATCTTTTGCTGAGATTGACCCGGAGAGATCCCTCTCCTTTCCTCGTAGGGCTAGCTACGAGGCTGAGCATGGTTTGATGTGGACCTAGATGACTGGACTGAATAAGACACCTAAAAATGAAAGGCAACAAAAGAGATTTTGATTGCTAACTGAGGGATGAAAAGACCGACTCTAACATTGGCTCCAATTGGGATGGTAGCTCCTTGGAGGTGCCAAGAATTGCAAATCTTTGGGAAAGCAGACAGTGCCTTCATCCATTGGGCTATGGAGTCCATTATTTCGAGAAATCGACACAAGACTTTTGACTCAATTTATTTGACTGAAACTTGACCTAGAAACTTACCTTTTCAGCCTAAGGTAAATCTAGGCTCTAACATAGTGGCGACTCAACTGGGGAGAAAATGGTTTACTTGTTAGTGTTATTTGTTTTATAAGCTACAGACGGAGCATGAAGTTATGCTAGGTAGCCTTCGAAATGCTCTTGCTTTGCATTAGCGCAAGTAGATAAACACTGCTTCAGTCAATCTCTGGTCTAGCTTGTGAACGTGACACTTGACTTGTGAATTACCCCCAATACATCAGATTGTTCTAGACTTTGGGTGATGAGTCTAGAATTCGATAGGCTGAAATCATTCACCTGGCGACTTCATTCACTGAAAAATCGAGAGATCAATGCTTCATGGTGACTCCACTACAGGAAGATTAGTAGCTTTAAGATTTTCAAGATGGAACGGGTTGCAAGAAGATACACTCCTATGAGCCGAGATCACATCCCAGGTTTTCCGAATAAAATTCCCAAGGTGGATTGGCTTCAGAATTTGCCTATGTTCAGAAATGTGGAAGGTAATGACGCTGCTCTTCATCTGGTGAAATTTCACATTCATGTGCATAAATAAAAGATCGTTTTTCCTGAAGACTGTTCGATGAAAATGTTTATGGCTACTCTCGAAGATGAAGCCTGATCTTGGTATGAAAGTTTGCTACCTGCTTCTATTTATTGTCTAAAAGATTTTCATACAATATTCTTTGAAAGGTATAAAGAATCTTGTCCATCCTTAATATTAGTGCAGAATTGTTGTGAACACGTTAGTAGTTTCCTTGAAGATATTGAGACTTTTTATGGAGATAATCAATTGATGGATGGAGAAATCATGGAAGCATTGTATGAAAATTCGTTTCAGCAGCACACAGAAATCTTAGAGCATACTTATCAAGATCAACAAGTTGAAGATTTCCATATGGCTGAAAATGATGAAAGAAGAAGTTTTATTTTAGATCTAGTTGAAATAAAAGATGATACGTAGGAAAGTGATGTTTCAATCTTAGATAGTGATGACGATAAATCAGAACGAGAGATAAATTGTGATGAGGAAAAACATGTTGTTCCGGATCTCATAAAAGAGAGTTTTATTGTTGAGGCTACCTCAAATGAAGAAAACAGAGTTACAGACCTAAATGCTCTCACCTCACCAGAGCTAGATCTTCATGAGGAGTTAGTTCATTCCCTCTATGAAAAATAAGACAAGATCTTCGTTCAAGTACATGAAAAAGTTTCCTTGGATGAATCATTGGTAAATGATAGAAATTTCATGTTTGAGTATCAAGAACCATCTAAAGTTTCTTTTTTTATGATTGATGAATGTAAGGAGGAACATGATAGTCTAGTTGTTATATCATATGAAGATGATCAAAAATATATTCAAACTACAAAAGATCAGAACATTTAGGACTGCCTTTTAGATTCTTCTTCATATGTCTCATGTTTTGAAATGTTTTTCCAAGAGGAGATCTGCTCATCTACTAGTTCAGAATATTTTGAGGACCAGGAAAATACTTTTACTGAAGTACATTATGAAGGAAGATCAGAATCAAAAGAAAAAGACACCTTGTTTCTTCAGCAGGAGGTAAATCTTCATGTTTTTCAAGATCCTCTGGCAAATCTGTTGTAGTCAGCAGGGAAGGTGATTATTGTAGTATTTAGTGATGAAGGAGATCATGGTCAATTATGTATTTGGATGCCCAGTTACCAGTATCTATTGTTGACTAGAAGATCTGATCAAGAGAATCAATCAAGGAGGCATCTGCTTGATTGGTTACATTGGAAGAAACACTACACACGATTGTACATATTCCATTAGCAGGCAGTTCGCTTTCATCATGATTTGAAGTCCTCAAATCTGGATGGTCTGCTCCCATTTAAAAATCTTTGTAAGTACTTGTGTTAAATAGGTCTTGAGTCATTCTAGTTAGTTTCAACATAGTTTCAGTTAAAACTGAAGGTCTGATTTTAGTTTTGGTGTGTTAGATGTTTGAGTTATTTGCGAGTCAGTTTTCAGTCTTGTTATTGAGTCAAGTTTCAGTGAAACAAATTGAGTCAAAAGTCTTGTGTGGATTTCCCGAAATAATGGACTCCATAGCCCAATGGATGAAGGCACTATCTGCTCTCCCAAAGATCTACATTTCTTGGCACCTCCAAGGAGCTACCATCCCCATTAGAGCCAATGTTAGAGTCGGTCTTTTCATCCCTCCATCAGCGATCAAAATCTCTTTTGTTGCATTTCATTTTTAGGTGTCTTATTCAGTCTAGTCATTTGCATTCCATTAGGAGCATCGATTTTCTGACGGAATGGTCCTGTCACTCATCTCCCTCATGTCATGTATCTGTTGGTCCATGTCTATAAATCAAAATCAATTTTAAAGTCATTCACAGTCTTGTTTGGTCTCTTGCTCAGCAAAAGGGTCATTTTAGTCATTAGGTCTAGGGTTTCGTCTTCAAAAAGTCTAATAATGTCCACAGGCACATGAGGGAGGTTCAAAATTAGTTTTCATTGCAAAATTTCATTGTCAATATGTCTGATCATGATTCTTCTTCAAAATTCTGTTTTGAAGAAGAAATCATCAAATTTATGGTTTGTAATAAATATGTCATTTTTTAAGTTTTCAGTCATGAGGTACTTCAAGCATAGCCCTGGTCATCCTTTGCCAAAATTACATGCCAATCATCCCTGCAAAAATTGCAAAGAGGTTCATCATTTTAGTCAAAAATCAAAGGAAACAACGAAATCATAGTTTGAAAATAAAGTCATTTCAAAAACCATTGGAAAAAGGGGTTTTATGAGCCAAAAATCTAAAAGCTCCTTGTTTATAAGCAATTTCTTTGTTTCAAGAGTTCATTTGCAAAGTGGAAACAAGGACAACATACTTTGGGGTGAGCAAATCAAACTTGGAGAAAATTAGTCAAAAACCAAAGGCGCGGCGCATAGAGCTGCTCTCCTCAGTGTCAATTTGCACTTACGTGACGCAGTGGGTTTTCGGTGCGGCGCATAGAGTTGCCAAGCCCTATTTCATCAATAACCCCCTCAAATTGCCAAAATTGCTCAAACCTTCTAGTGTGCAAGTAAGCCAAGCTATTTTCCTTGCTAGTGAAGGAGTTTTTCTTAAAGTTTAAGGTGGTTGTGTAAAAGAAAATCCAAACCCTAATATCTTCCAATTTCTCAAAAGCCATTGCCTAGGGTTTTGCACTTGTCATTTTTCTTCCTTCTACCACTCCCTCACTTTTCACTCCTCCGTTTATTTTCTCAGCTTATCCACCCATTCCCTAACTCCCATATTCAGTCATACCTATCCCCAATTCCCATTTTCCCAAATCCCTAGTCCTAATTATCCCAAACCCTAGTTAAAAATTCCCAAACCCTAATGGTTGTCCCAAGAGCTTCATGTCACCATTCGGCTGAGTGTACCATCATTGCAAGGGTTTCCATCATCATGCCAAGTTCCATTGGGTCATTTTATGCCTTGTTCATGCTTCAATTGCGCCTAGGTAAGGTCATTTCCCTGTCCTAGGGTTTTGAAGGCAATTTCTCCTGGTTGGTAAAATCATCAGCAAAAATTGTATCCTAATGTTCATACACCTTCCTTTATCCTTAATGTACCTTATTAAACACTTCCCATCACTGAGATCCCTCAAATTCCTCATTTTTGCACAAACCCCAGTTTCTTGCTACAACTTGGCAATTTTCTAGGCTAGGCCTGCGTTTAGCCCTTTTGGACCCCTTCCCCTCACTCAATATTGTGAATTCCACTTTCTAGTACTTCCTAACATCCCTCCCTACTTTTAAAAATTTTCTCAAGAATTTATAAGCCCCTTATACCCTTCATTTTGCTTCATTTAGACAACTCCCTTCTTCCACACATCGGGATAGGTTTTATTCCAATGATGTTTTTGAGGAATAAAAGATAAATTTGGGAAACCCGAGAGGTTCTTTTTTCAAAAATAGGCCAAGGAAGAAAAACCTCCTTCACTTTTTACACAGGTGTCATGGTTTTAGAGAAATGTCAAAAACACAGTTGCCTCGGGAGAATTGATGCACCTCTGAAGTGACCTTGGGAAAATCAAGTTTTATCCTTGCTTGATTGGCCAAATGACTTGCTTGATGAGTCAAACGATAACTAGACACAAATATATTTCCAATGAGCTATCATGAGCTCAATTTGGAGTTGAGGAACATCTTCAAAATTTGACTGCAACAGCACTCTACCTGGAGGCAGCCTCATTTCGCACATTTTGACCACTCTTGGGAGATTTGATTTTTGACAGGGAAAATGACCTCCAAATTGAGAAATTCAAGTTGGGTTAGAAATTATACTCATTAATATTTCCAAAAATCTATCCCACGCCCAATTTGGACCACAAAAAGGTCTTCAAAACGGGTCTGAAAAAAAGGCACTACGCACAGAAAGTTTTAACACAAGGTTTTCCTCCCTATGCATCGCACCACGTGGCGCTCGTTTTTGCTAGAGGGCTCCAAATCACAAAAAATTTGCATTTCTAGATTTTTCGTGAAAAATTATGGTTTCTTGTTCATGGCCAAGAAATTTTGGCAAGTTTTGGGCCCTCAAAGAGGTAAAAAACACTCAAAAAATGACCTCACTGCCCCTATTTTGACACACAGGAAGCAGTCTTGGGAGATTGAAGCTTTGGAAGGGTAAATGACATCAAAATCTAGAAATTCCACTTGTGTTAGAAAGTAGACAGGTAGGGCTTTCCAACAAGCTATAATGAGCACAATTTGGACTTCGCGAAGTGCCCCAAAATCAGCTCCAAAGTGGCATGATGCATAGAGAATTTGGGCATGACGCATAGAGAAATTTAGCCTCATTTTCACTCTTCAGCTCAGAAATTCGCCCAATTTTCACTAGTTTTACTTTTTGATGTAAATATTGATCTACCATGATGTAATTTGATGACCATGATGTAATATTCGCAAGTTTTTACTTTTTCTAGAGGATTCATTCACTAAAAAGTGAAAATTAAATGAATGAATCATTTTCCTAGCATATAGAGGCAAGTTGTTTGATTGCCTAGATTTCAGTTCCTTGTTTAGAATTGGTTCAAACAGCTCCTAGAATGATGAGCTCGACCCCTAGAGGCAAGTGAATGGGTTTTTATTGTCTATATTATGTAATTTCTAAGTCATTTTCATGGTTGGACACTTGGGATTGCTTGGCACTTCATTGTACATTCTTTTTCAGCATTTTTGGCAAAGGAAAGACCAAGGTTTTGCAGCACTTGTTGGGATCCTTGTGGCTCTGTGTTTTGATGATGTTTTTCTTCATGTAATTGTAATTTCATTGATGTCTTAGGTATGTAATTTCCCTTCTCTTTGCTTCTGAAATTAAACAAATTGAGTGACAAAGGTAGAATTCATGAGTTTGGTGTGCTCTTTCTTTTAGTTTTGTTTAATTCTCAATGTTTTCTTCAGTTTGAATAGGATTCTTGATAGCCTCTTGCCCTCTTTAGCTCCTCAACAGTCTTTTCTATACATTCATTTAATCTAAAGCATCAAAGCTACTTCCTACCATGCCCCAACCTGAAGTCTGCAAAAACTAGGCCTCATCCACGGACCCAAATTTGCCTCTCCCATTTTCCAACAAAAAACCCTCAAAAACTCAAATTAAATCCTTGCAGTTCATACCTAGCCTAAGATCAATTTTTAAGTCAGTCATCTCAAGCCCCATCAATTATCGTTTGCTAAGATTGACCCAGAGAGAGCCCTCTCTTGTCCTCATAGGGCTAGCTACGAGGCTGAGCATGGTTTGATGTGGACCTAGAAACTTACCTTTTCAGCCTAAGGTAAATTTAGGCTCTAACAATTGTGAATGTGAATTTGATTTTTATGAATTTCATTCATTGTTAATATTGAAATATATTGATAAGGAGGATTCCATTTGCTTTTGGGAGACACTTTTGTCATTCTTTTCTTTTCCTAAGACCCATCAATTCCCTGATCTAATCTCTTGGTGTCAAGCTAGGTATGACCCTCTGCAAAGAACAGTAATGACTCAGGATGGAAAAATCCTAATTACCATCACAACTCAAAGCATAAACCAGATGTTAATGATACCTCCATTTGATTCCCTTAGCCATTTCTCACCTTCAGCTCTCATGGACCTCTATAAGAAACTTACCTTCCCACAGAGAGCCCTCATCTTTAACCTTTTCCAACTAGAAGATGCCAAATTACCTAAGAAAAGTCCACCCTATTCATCTTCCATTTTCACTGAAACTACTAAACACATTATCTCTTTGTTTTCATACCTCCTAGGTTATGAAAATGACCAAGGTGTTGATGAATCCATCCTTGCATTCTTTTCTATTTTTAGCGAAGAATATCAACTTGCCTTCATGTATAATTATAGCAACTTTCTGGATGATAATATACATGAATAGTTTATGAATTTGACCACAGAAGGAGTTTTCAGGTATAGTTCAGTTATAATTCATGTAATTTTGTTTCAAAAGGGACATCTATTGCTCATTTAGCTGAACAAACAAGCTGAGCAGGGAGTGCATCAATCAGTGATTCACTAGACAGAGCTAGTAAGAGCAGGATCATTAAATTTTACATTCTCGCAGTTCATTGATTCCCTCATACATCCAGTTCTCCAATTACTCAACAACCAGGTAGAGCCCAGAATTGGAGAAGAAATTAAAAATACAATGCACCTTTCAGAGAAAACCAAGACTGGTGAATGGTACCTATACCAAAATTACACTGTTATTAGGATCTATGGTAGTGAATTAGCTCCATACAAACTGCCTAAGTATGTTCCAATGAGAATATTCTCACCAGAATACATTAGGCAGATGATAAATATGGATGAATTCAATTTTGTCTAAAGCAAGAAGAAATCACAGTTTAAACTCAAAGCCAAAGTAGGCAGTTTCATCTATAACACTAGGTCTACAGGATAGAAGTAGACATATTGCTAAAGAACATGAACCTCAAGCCAAGCTTCACTTGGTATGATGATCCTTTTGGGATTATTTCAGCTTTCAGAGCACAATTGAAGGCAACACCTTACAACCATACTCCTGGGCCAGAATTGGAGAATTTCATGAACGAGGAGCAATGGTCTGAAGGTACTCTAACAGAAGATTATGAACAGGTTAAATCAAATCCTCAGAAAAGGACTCAAGCTACACAAAGTACTCACCATAAAAGAGCCAGAGAGGAAACTTGGTCAGCTACAGAACTAAGTAAAGAGTACTATATCTTACAAAATAAGTCGAAAACTGGACTCTTAATGTCATCAAAGCAAGCCACCAAAGATAATGCCTCATCAAGGAAGGGTAGTGGAAGGAAGCCGCCAAAGTACTTCATGAGATGCTAGATAAGGAGAACAATCCATGTGTTATCAGATATAATGTTCTTATTGCTAGTCTTTGCAAAGAAGGGAACTTTCAAGAAGCTCTCCAATTGTTAGATGTTATGGCTGAAATAGGTGATCAACCTAATGATATCACATATAATACACCTATAGGGTAGTTTTGTAAAGTGGGTAATCTATAAAAAGCCAGGGAGCTCCTTGTAGAGATGGTGGAGAAAGGTTGCATGCCTGACCTAGTTCGCCTTACAACATTAATAGATGGACCCTATAAGCATCACGGGCAAGACAAAGTTTAACAAATCTTTTACGAGATTCCAGAGTATGCCTCGATCCTTTATGATGTTACATACAACACATTGAAGGGACCAATAATCCCAAGCCTCCCTCTACTTCTTCAACTCCTTCTTCAACTGAACCTATGGAGATTATCCAATCAATTGAGACCAACCTAGCAGGAGATACTAATATCTTCTCGACATTTTTGGAAATCAAGAAAAAGAATGAAAGTCTTAATCACAAGTATACATTTATTTTTTGAAATAGACATCCACCTCTCAGCATAGACTTCTCTTTCCCTTTGACAATGAAAGAGGATGGATGCAAATGGAATTTTTGCAAGCTCAAATTCCATTTCCCAAATCCACAATAGACTACAAGAAGACCATCTTCTCATTTGATGTGAACTAGATACAACCCATTGATCAAATGGATTTGCATAGGCAAACAGGTTAGATGTTATTTTCAACAATGACTACAACTACCATGTCTTTTTTCAAGCTTAGAACTACTTTGTCAAATGTATAGTCACAACTTAAGATTGAAAAATTGTCATTCTTATGTAAAGATACTAAATTAAAGTCTTTAGAACATATCATTATCAAGATTGGATATGATCCCCAGGACTGCAAAACCATTGAAGAAATTCAACAGAAGAAGAATGTAGAGATTTAGCCTTGAAGAAACAGTTGAAACAACCTTCAACTAAGGATCCAAAACCAAGGAAATGGAAGAAAATGAACAGCATAGGGAGGAACTGTTAAAAATCATCATTGAGCAAAACATATAGATCAAGAAAATGGAGGAGCAGATAGAACAATTTCTTAAGGAAAAAGAGACAGCACAACTTGTTGTGACCTCAATGACAACAATTGCAATGACAAGTGCAGGCTTAAGCTCGTCTCCTACTGACATTTCTTCATCTTCAACAATAGGTTAAATGACAAGGTTATCACAGGAGCTACGAGCACATAAACAACAAAATGAGAAGCTACTCCAGAAGTTCCAAGCCTTGGAGTCACAAAAGATAAAAATTGACACCTTGTATGTTGAAGAAATGCAAAAGTCACATAGGTTAGAGATCAAGGTTAAATAATTAGAAAGCAAGAATCTAATGGCAAACACTTTGGCCCAAGCCAAAGAAGAAATTTGGTTAGATATTAGCCACTCTATAACAGAAGTATGGCCATTCATACAAATCATTTTTGAGAAGCAAGAACTAATTGTTAAATGCAGAGAAGAGATAGAGACCCAGCAGGTAGCATTAGGCACAAAACCCAAAGAAGCATCAAGAATGATCATGGTACTAAACTCTAGAACTAGGCAGTTGTTATAAGAGATGAACATTCGAGATAGGAAAACTACTATTTTGGAAATTAAGAAAGTCCTACCGAAGAAGAATTTCTTAACTTAGCTAAAAACAAAGTGTGATGCTTTGAATGCTACAGTGAGGAGGTTTCGCTCTAAATTCAATATATTACATAAGAAAGGTTTACCGTACATAGTGTCATCAAATGATTAGTTAGTAAAATTGGAGGATTACTATGAAAGTCTTTATACCATTGTAGCAGACAGTGGCCAGTTTACAGGGATAAAAAGGGAGAATACTAGTAAGAAGTTTTTGGAAGCTTTAAGCTTAGACCTCTCAATTAAATATGAAATTGGTCATCTTTTTCTCACCAAACCCAATTTTGAGAGATATACCGAAGTTGATGAGATACTTAGAAGGATGTTAAATCTCGACATATCTAGTGAGAAAAGGTGGGATCAATTGCGTGAAACAATTGATTAACTTTTCATTCGAACAAGAAGACAACAACAACAAATTTTTGAAGGAACAATCATCAACAACTTCCTATCTAATATGGACACATCATGCGACAGTTTTTCTTTTCCTATCTTCTTTCAAGCTATCTTGTAATCAGTTTAGGATATTTTGTTTAGAACTTGTATAAATAACTCTCTTCTATGAGTTATTAAAGGTGATACCTTTCGTAAGGAAATATTGTAAAAGCATTGATGTACAAGTTGTTTCTAGATCACTGATAATAAAGCAAAGGATTTTGAATTTGGTCTAATACAGTTTCATTATATTGCATAAGTTTTTCATGTGTTTCATTCATCATGTTTATTATGCATATGTTTAAGTTTTACAGAGATATTAGGTGAGAATAAATGTGTTACAATTATTCTTAAAATTCTTTTCTGAAGTTATTATCACAAAGAGACTAAGACATTTGACTATTTGTCTAAACAGATCCCTCTAATGCATAATATGGTTAGCATATTATGTAATCTTAAGTATATTTTGTTTAACTTTTAAGCATTGGACATAGGTTTTCCCACTTATGATAATTTATATTTCTGTTTGAAATCTAAATTAATCATATCTCCTTACTATTCTTTCTAAACACCTTATAAATTCAAATGACTCTGTGAAGTCAAATAGCATTCCTTTGATTATCTATTAGAACAATCTAAAAGAGTTAATACATCATTCTACAGTTTTTTCGAAGCATTGGTCCTCCATGAAAACGAAAACCAAAACCTCTAAAATAAATACCTTAGATGCTCTGGCATGATAAATTGACCATTATCATCTCAAAGGAACAACAATATCAATAAGAGGATTTTTCTCATACAAAACGATATTGTTATTGGTAACTCACTATCTTTCAATTGGGACACTATGTCCATTACATTAAATAAAATCTCTGATTTTCACAAACAATTATTTCAAAAAATATAATAGGTTGCATTGATATCCAAATAGATCATCATTATTCACCGACTCTATTGTCACTTCTCGAGCTACTTCCATGATGGGTTATTTGGAGGAATCTTTTTATTAATTTCATCAATTGTTTTCATCTTCTTGATTTTGTTCCTTTCGCAAACATAAAAATAAAGTGTAAGAGTTCATCTACATTGGTGAGGATAATGAAAATTGAAATAAATAATATACATCAATGTAAATAGAATAGCAGTGTACCATATTAAGAAGTCACTCATAAATTGTGCACATGGTTTCAAAACAAAGTCTCATGCCTTGTCGCAACAACTATTCTATCTTCATAGTTCCATTGTTTCACACATGTTTTAAACCCCATTATAAATTATAGGTTTAATATATAGGATTTTTTTGTTCTATTAATTATAAACTCAGAGAAGTAAAACAACATAGATACTTAGAAATTCCATAATGAATTTTTGATATCCCAACAGATCCTCACAACCCTTATTTAACCCAATGTCAATTAATTCTTCTGATGTCTCTTCCTTTTATGTTAGAACCTATTTTAAGACATTCAATAATGGTTGTTGCAAATTAAAAAACTTAAAATATAGAAAAATGAAACCTTGAGTTGTTATAAATATTGATAATTATTCATAAACTTTGAGATCATCCCTTTTCTTCCTTCTCAACATGTTTTATGTGTCGAATCAATTCCATCTTCTTCTTTTTTCTGGAAGAAAATACCTGAAAGTTCATATTTAATGCTAAATTATTCTTTTTTTTATGTACAAAGTCAATCATTATTACATATATGTGAAGTACGTTGTTGGTGATATGGCTCCTCTTCTGATGAAATTACGTCCATTTCTTCTACCATCTCCTCATAAACGTTTTTGTACATTCTTACTCACATGTTTCATATATCACCGTGTTCATCATTTTTTATTTTCCTGCTATTCCTGAAAAAGGTAATAAACTATTTTTACAATGATATATGAAAGCTAAATATGAGAAAATCAATATTGATAAATGAATGGTTTGTAGTAATATATACATATAATTCTACAAAATGATTTTATATAATTAAGAATATTTTTTTAATAATTATTTTTTGTTGTTTCATATTTTTGCTATTGCAAGTATGACATGTCTCATTGACCATTGCTCTTGAAACGCTTTTTGTAGTTTAGATATAATTTGGTTCTCAATCATTGGATTGATTTTTGTATTGTAATTGGAAAGTATGTATATATGATCGTTCTGCTAGATCCCTCATATTTATGTAAAGACATCCCCCCCTTTCGTTAACCTCCAGCACCACTTTAGATGAGCCAAGGACTAATGCATCATCATTTACATGTTATATAAATTTTCTTTTCTTAGAAGGATATTGATATTTTCCTTCCTAGAACATTAAACAAATATGAATTAATATGTTTTTTGAATCATCATATCTAATATTCTTAATTATATATTAAAAAAAAAAAAAAAAAAAAAACTCAATATTGGAATAGTATTTTTTCATTCACCTAATTCATGGCTCTGCAATTTTTCTATCAGACTTTTAGGCTCTTCTGAAATTAGATTAGAAATAATATTATTAAACTTACTCATTTTGTGGCTATATATGACACACACCGACAAATACACATTACTTAAACTTGCATATAGCTCAAACATATTAATTTACAAAGAACTTGCCTTCTCTAGATTTTCTGATGTGTCATCACTGTGTCGATCAGTACTTTTGTGACTTGAGATCTTCAAAGACATTTTTTATTAATATAAAAGATGTAGGATTCAATATAGAAGTCACTAAAAACATTTTACAAATAAATCAAATAATTTTTAGCCAAAAAACTCTCATACCAATGTGTTTATCTAAATAACTGCATAGGTATGTTTAAAACATTAAACACACTAGGCTTCTGATTGTTCAATAGAACTATCATGAGAAAGTGATTTTTTAAAATAATTTGAAATTATTACAGTGCTATTTTTAAGGATAGACACACCAAACGGATTTAGCAGTGTTATTTAGAAGAGGCTTGTCAGTGTGTTATGTAACATTGAGAGCAATGATTACTAGACTAGACAGAGTAGAGAGTGTTCTAATATGTTGGTGTATTGTATTATAGATGGAGCATTTGTGTGTAATATTACAGAGGGAACATTGTGAAATATAGTAGTTCTAAAAAAAATGGAAATGATTGATAGGGTTTAGATCTAAGTCAATAATTGATTCCCATACTTCACATGTCAAATGCCCTATATATAATAAACACATAAACCAATTAAATAAAAAAATCCCTAAATTTTAAGACCCTCATTGTGAAGTGGTTGAGGAAGTTAAATCCTAAGGTGAAATTTTGTAGGAAGAAGAAAGGGTTTAAAGTAACTATTGATTTTATTTATTTTTATGAGTTCTAATTAAATTTAAATAGGAAAACAGATCGTAAAAATTTTACTAGTAAAATCTTTGCTAAACTTTTTATTATCTAGGGTTCTTAATTGTTTTTTGAATTATGAATAAATATAAGAGAAATTGTAAAATATTTTAATAGTAAAATTTAAGATTTTTTCTATCTAGGGTTTTAAGTGAATCACCATACCTTTCAACTCTTGATCTTTCATCGGATCCACAATATTTTGTAGTTCCATAGTGCTCTCAGTATGTCTCTCTTGCAAATGATCTCTCTTGTAATTAAACCCCAATAGAATTTGAAAATTTTGTTATTGGTAAAACAAACAATAAAAAAAATAAAATTATATGTGGATTTTTTATGCAATCACCATGCTTCTAATCTTATGAATAGTTCTGTTGTGCCAAATTATTATGCGATGACACAATTCTCTTGGTATTTTTCTCTTTCAAATAACTCACTTGAAATGGTGAATACTTGTTTACTATTTAAAAGACCTTATGAAATCAGATTTCGAAAAATGAATTGCTGCTCATTTTTTAATTTTTAAAAAGGGAAAAAAACCATGTTTTTTTTCAATTTCTCCGCACATCATTGCATTCGGTAGTCAAAAACTCTTGTGTGTTTAATGAAAAGGAGCGTCAACATTGCCATGGAGCCAAAAAATTTCAATGCACCAACATAATAAAAAAAGTTAAATCTCATAGCGGTTTAATTAATTTTTTCATGCAACAATGTTGTTTCTATTTAAAAACAGTGTTGCCCTATTTGTTATAAGAGAACTCAGTTAGTTGAATTTGTTTTATTTTTTTAAATCAAGAAATAGGTGCATAGTGATGCTATTTTGTTCGAAACTCATGACTATGTTTTTGTAGAAGAGCACTCATATGATAACATACACTTTTTTTCAGAATTTCAATAACCGATGTAGGCATTAGTTAAACTCCTCGGTATTGTTAATGTTTTAATCGCATCAGTGCACTTTGTTTTGATAAGTGCACCCATTTGGTTAAAAAGTTATTTGAAATTTTAATTTCACATTAAATGACATATTAATCTCAAATTATCCTTTAGAATGAATTCACATGAATTAAAGTAGTCCATCTTATACATTTTCCACTTAAATTCATCTTATTCCTAAAAATGGTTTGAAAACTATATTGAAATTCATATTGTACTTATATGGCTGTCGAAAATAATTTTGGATATGCGCAATTTTTTTTATTTTTATTTTTTCTCAAATATAAGGAAGAAATCTCAATAATATTTGCAAATAGTCAAATGTTCATATTCCAACTCGTTCCATATTTTTTGTCAAAATCCTTCATGGAGTTCTCCCTTTTCATCTCCATTAAGTTCAAATTTTATTTATATTTTAATTGTCTAACTGATTTATTTTTTAATCCATTTCAGTTTAAATAAGAATATATCCAAATTGGTAGGAATATGATTTAGAATTGAGCTTAGGTGCATAAAATATTACTCCATATTTTCAAAAACATCGGAAGCTCTTACCAGGAGTAGCATATCACAAGTAGTTGGTAGATGAAAATGGACATCGTCTTCACCTTGCCAATTGGAACATGACATCTTCTAGATGTAATCCTAGATAAAACATGGTAATAAATATTTGGTATCTAATGTAATTTCAACATACCAATTGCATTGACATGCTTAATAATGATGTCGTTCAATATTTTTTTAAATTACAATTCTAGTAATGATGAGTGACCAACCTACCATCTTCTAGAGCACCTCAGAACAATGTCAACTCAAGAGAAGGCTACATTAAGAAAAAGAATCAAAGAGGAAGTATATAAAGAATGGTTGAATTTCCCACCTAATCAATTCCCAATATGTCCAGCTTAACTAATTAGGAATGACTAGAAAATGATAGTTCTTCATCACAAGTTGGCAATGGAGGCAATCAAATGGAGGTTCATATAGATGATTAGTTATGGGATACACCTTCCATGGAGGCAGTGTTTTTAGATGCATTCTAGAATGATAAGGTAGGGGATGTTGATCATATCACTGATACCTTATTCGCAAGCTTAAAATATTCTTCCACCACCCCTCTCTTTGGACCTGATGGCAAGTCAAAGTCTAATCAGCTGGGGACAACGATGTTACTGTATAATGTGAAATACAAAAATTTCACAAGGAATGTGTGTTTCTCCACAATATTGAGTTAATTGACTTGCATTACCGATCAAGTTCCTTATATTTTGTGACATAAGTAAATTTAAAACGATCAATTTTATGAATGTCAAATATTGAAATTGTACAATTATATTCCCCGCCAACTGCTTCATACTCAAATACAAAGTTATTCGAAGTGATAACTCTTGTCGAGTACTTTCGGAGAGGAAAAGTAGTTGTTGAAAATGTTGGGTGTTGCATACATATCATATCATGCGTGTTCGAATGATTTTACTCTATATAGATGATAATATGTAGACAAAGAGATATGTTCGAAATATGGGTGTGACAGGTGTTGTGATTAAAAAAAAAGGTAAATCACATGGTCCTCCTCATAAGGTATTAAGGCATATTCTTGTAATCCCAAGGATTTGAACACTCTTTCGATTGAAAGAATTAGCTATGTTGTAGGGATGGCATGCCTCATAGAGAAGTGAGCATGAGTTATGCAAATCCCAATAGATTCAATAGCCATGAAGCATATACAGAATACATGGCCTGGAAAATTCAAGGATGATGTACAAAGTCTACGACTTAGCATATCCATGGATGGCGTCAACCCATATTCCCTCCAAAACACCAACTATTTTGGTTGGCTTGTAGTAATGATCAATAACAATATCCCCCTATTATTTTCGATGAAAAATGAACATCTTGTGTTGGATCTCAAAGTCCTAGGTAGAAGACAAGTGAATGATATGGATGTCTACTTACAACCATTTATAGATGAATTGAAGGAATTATGGGAAGCGATAAATGTGTATGATGTATGAAGACCCATCACAAGAGAGAGGACTTTTGTGGTGTATGGCATACATGCTCACACCATACATGATTATCCAGGATTAGGAGTTTGCTATGGTAAATCACAGTCTTATTGATTTGTTTAGTAACAATATTGTTTTGCATATAAATTTACTTTGATGAAATTTCTCTGATCTTCATGGTCTCTAACATGATGACTTGTATACAATAATTTGATAGGTCTTGTAATAAAAGGGTATCATGGATGTAAATGTTGTTGAACTTCTCTGAAGACTTGGTGGTCTAACCACCAACGAAATATAGTGTATGACTCCTCTATGGTATCCCTCCCAAAAGAAAACCCTTATAGAGGAGAAACACCTACTTTCAATGGTAAACCAGAGAGAAACCAAAGGATTACAATAATGACACAAACCAAATGTCTTAAAGCATATGAAAAAGAGAGGGAGAAGGAGTTTGCATAAATGTCTAATTCAAATGGGAAGCCTACATTCGATGATCTAGAATTTAGTTGGTGTTCTCGATCTCAAAGTCCTAGGTAGAAGACAAGTGAATAATATGGATGTCTACTTATAGCCATTTGTAGATGAAATAAAGGAATTATGGGAAGCAATAAATGTGTATGATGTATCGAGACCCATCACAAGAGAGAGGAGTTTTGTGGTGTATGGGATACATGCTTACACCATACATCATTATCCAGGATTAGGAGTTTGCTATGGTAAATCACCTGACAAGTGAATAATATGGATGTCTACTTACAACCATTTGTAGATGAATTGAAGGAATTATGGGAAGCGATAAATGTGTATGATGTATCAAGACCCATCATAAGAGAGAGGAGTTTTGCGGTGTATGGCATACATGCTTACACCATACATCATTATCCAGGATTAGGAGTTTGCTATGGTAAATCACAGTCTTATTGATTTTTTTAGTAACAATATTGTTTCACATATAAATTTAATTTGATGAAATTTCTCTGATCTTCATGGTCGCTAACATGATGACCTGTATACAATAATTTGATATGTATTGTAACAAAAGGGTATCATGGATGTAAATGTTGTGGAACTTCTCTAAAGACTTGGTGGTCTAACCACTTACAAAATGTAGTCTATGACTCCTCTACGGTATTCCTCCCAAAAGGAAAACCTTATAGAGGAGAAACACCTGCTTTCAATGGTAAACGAAGAGAAACCAAAGGCTTATAATAATGACACCAACCAAATGGCTTAAAGCATATGAAAGAGAGAGGGAGAAGGAGTTTGCATAAATGTCTAATTCAAATGGGGAGCCTACATTCAATGATCTAGAATTCTTTGACACATACAATGAGAAATTTCCCATTGGGATGAAAATGAAATGTGCCTTTCATGATCTCCCATATTGGGAGCATATTAAGATTTCCCACCTATTATATCCGATGCATATATTTAAAAAAAAAAATCATCTTGCATAAATGTCTAATTCAAATGGGGAGCCTACATTCGATGACCTAGAATTCTTTGACACATACAATGAGAAATTTCCCATTGGGATGAAAAGGAAATATGCCTTTCATGATCTCCCATATTGGGAGCATATTAGGATTTCCCACCTATTATATCCCATGGATATATTTAAAAAAAATCATCTTCTTTATCGAGGCACATATCATTGAAAGAAAGTGACACATGGGTTGTTATGAGATATATTATTTCTTCAAAAACTAAAAAGAAACATTGGCCAAGACAAGAAATCAGAGGTGGGGCTACTCCCTCTTGGTAATTTGAGGAAGGTGATGTCCCATGGATTCTAAAGAAAGATCTTTGTTTAGCAAAGGAAGTTATAATGAGTGTAAGCATGCCTTATTTATATTATTCATCACTACGACACTGCTTCACTATGGAAGATCATTTGTTGGGCTTAAAATTGCATGACCATTTGAACGTTCCAACAACACATATCTCAAAAAAATGATTTTATTATTTTATTATTAATTTATTTAATGGGATATTTTATAACTATTTTTTGTATAATCTACTATTTATTTTGTAGTGTCATTACCCTCTACTCATGCATGGGTGTGTGAACTATGATTCCCCCCAAGTGTTATCAGGAAATCTAGTGTCCATTCAGAGTTGCTAGTCCCACTAAGATGGGTAGCTATCTTAGAAACAAACAAACTAAAGTTACTTGTGTTTTCCTTTCCTTTATGAGAAGTAGATGAGAGAGAAGCAGAGAGTACCAACCTCAGTCTTTCGCTTGGCTCCTTGCTTGTTTCCTCTCCCCTTTGACAGATCTTTGCCGCTCCTTCCTCACTTGTCCCGCTTCAAGAACACCTGTAGAGTCAAAGCAGCATAATACCATCAAAGCATAGAGATCTACAATCATAAGAAATATAGGATCAGATATATATTGACCACATAAATGCATATGTTGACTCAGACATACAAGAATGTGGAGGAAAACTCAAATAGCTTTATTGATAGAAAGAGTAGAAGAGAGGATTACAACCCATTGATCTGACCCAGCGTCATCCTCCCAGCATGAAAGCCCTTCTTCACCTAATTAAAAGCTTAGATCACCCAAAACTATGATGTTCCACAAAGAGACCAAGAGCACTTACTTACAAAATGCAATATTCCAGCCTCCCGATCTCTAGGATGAGGGATCCATATATAGACGTTTGTAGGTGGGTGAGTCACCTTCTGGGTTTTTGATTAGTGCCATTTCTCTGATAGTTCTCAATTCCACTTGGAGATTCCATGATCTCTTACTCATCCCTAGGCGAATTCAGGGAGGTAAGTGTCACAAGAGAAGTTTCTGGAAGATTCCATGATGATCCACCTTGCAAACTGTCTCTTCCATTTGTTTAATCTCACCCATCGCACCCCATAGAAGGGCTTTTCAATATGCATCACACCTCCCATGTGCTTTAGGTGGGATGCATCACACTTTCACCATGGAGCAGGTGAGATGGTCTAGTTTTGACCAGTTCTAAGCAGTGTTTCATGGAGAACTTCTGGGAGATGATGTAATCAGCTGACCTTGTTCTTTTAGATTATGAAACAACACTTTTAGGGACTTAGAAGCCCTTGGTTTATGGACATATAAGATTGGGGTTGTAGTGCCCAAATATGTCTATAACAGTTGCCCCCTAAAGCATGAGGTCGTAAATCTTTTGATGTCACGTGAAATGCTTTATCATGAGGATCCGAGGTTTTCTGCACTGGAAGGTGACCTGTAATAAGATACAATACAATACACTATCTTCATAATATTTTCATGATCCAGCTGAGGTGGGCATTCCCATGCTCAACTTTTATAAATTCATTTTCATGTACATAAGACAGACAACTGTCTGTATAGTAGGCTGATGATTCTGGCAGAGCCATCATCCTTTGGCTTGGATGATTATCTATGTAGCTATGATGTACATTTGATGTTTTTATTTTCCTGAATATATCGCAACTAAATGGATGAAACTAGATCCAGGGTCTTCAAACTCGTTCAATCTTCCCCTGACGTACAAGTCGATCCATGTGAAAAGATGTTCTGACATCGAACATGGAAAGACATCGCCTGATTACCAGCCAATGATGTAAGCTGTTAACAGGGGCGATAGGAATCACCGATAATGATGATGACCCTCAAGGTATTGCAGTACAATTCACATGGTGTGAAAATGGGACTTGACATTGAACACCACGCAAAATCTTTCGGTCGAAGGCTATTGTGTAAACCTATCGCCAGAAGTGAGAAACTTGCCATTGAGGCATGCAAGCTTCAAAGTACTGAAAGGGTTGTTCCTAAGTCAAATTCTTGGATAATGAGCTGATGACAACAAGAAGTGAATCATCGTAAGAGGGCCTTAATGAATCCCACATCTACAACATGGAACGGAGCAAATGATTTTGTGGAGGTGAAAATGATCTGATGATACAAGGTTTTGGGTGGCAGTCATGAAAGAATGAAGGGTGAAGGTATTGCAGCAGATGAGACACAAACTAGGTTGGTGAATTCTCCGAGTGACTTCTCTTGAACATATCGGCGACACTGAAATGGATTGGTAGCATTAACCCCAAAAAATTGATGGTACGGTGGACCAATGGTGATATGACCGGTGAAAGGAATAACCCAACCTAACTCAATCATAGTGATGGAGTGAAAGTGTCATGTTCAAGAGCGACCTACTACCAATAAGGTTTCTTCAAGTTTTCTTCCCAATTTTTCCCCAGTCATTTCTGACCAGTACCTCTTTATTTTTGTCAAGCTTGAGGACGATAACATATGCTTGTTCATTAATTTGCCCTTCAGGAAAACCCGTCGCTATGTTTTAACGAGCTTAGTGATAGTGAAACTCATTCTCATCTACATGGACAAGTTTGTCGCTATTGGTTTTAACAAGTTTAATAACAAAGATAACTCGATCCTTTTTCAATTTTAGAGAGTCTGAAAAGGGACAGAAAGAAAACTCCATCATTCCTTTTTCATCATGTAATCCCTTAAGTCTGAAAAAGTGTAAAATAATACGAAAGGGATGACTTTTTGATAGTTTTAACGAGCCGAACAAGACAAGCACTCGATATTTTTGTGTAATAATCCCTCAGGTCCAAAAAGATTAAAATCTAGAGGAGGGATAGCACTTCCAATCGCTTTAACAAGCTAGAGAGGCCAATTTCTCAACAATCTTTTCATATTTTATGAGTCAGATGAAAAGAGCTTAAAGGAGACTCATTTTTTGAGGAACGAGTGATGTTTTCGGATAGCAACTGGTTCTAAGTTAGGTTTGGAACTTTCCAATCATGACAATGTAAAGAAGATGGCTAACAAAATAACTCGTCGCAGTTGTTCCTCAAAGGGGGTAAACAATAAAATGGAGGTGTATGATCAGCTAAAAACAGAGTGGAGGTGATGGTAAGAACACGACCAAGGCTCACAAGCTGATGATAATGCAATCGCAATGGTTATTTACTGACCGTGGGTTCATTTTTTAATGAGCTTACACTCTGGTGGAACATATGCTCATTGCTAGGTTTATTTTTTAACGAGCTTGAACTTCGCGCAAAACTTCCTGTGCTAGTCATATAATAAGGACGTCTCATCGATAGGTTCATTTTTTAGGGAGCTTGCCCCATTCGAAACTTTTCTTTGGAGCCTTTTGCATGCAAGCTAGGAATGACCAACTACTGTCCTAGGGGTTAATTAACTACTAAGGTTAGGTAGGATAGCTTCTCGGTGAGAAACATCTCCTTTACTCTTTCATTTCCATTGGTCCCGGCAAAGGTGAATGGTTGATCAGACCGATCACCTAACTTAAGCAGTTGAAGTTAGCAGAAACTATGGGGTTAGAGTTACACTGGTCACTTTTCACTTATGTACAAAAGGTTTTCATGTCCCAAGGTATAGCAAAGTAGAGTTTCCAGGTTACCCTTCAATTTGCAGACAAAACATTTGCTCTGTCGAGAAAGGCATACCTTCTGGCGGAGGTATCTTATTCCAGTCTAATCCCATTTTCCTAAACGGATGGGTGTGTCAAACTAGTCATATTCCTATGTAGAAACCTACCCCATACCTAATTTTTTCCTGCCGAAGTAGACCAGGGCGCATGCCCCCTGGGTTTCAGTGACAATCATCAAATCACTCGTGCTCATCAAGTGGAGGGACCAGAGATTGATGAGACATTCCTTACGCAAAAATACCATTTAGGGATGGCATTTGACTATTAGCTATGTGTGAGCTAGGAAATGAGAGCTCATCTACGAGTTGGACTACTCTGCTTCTACGAAACCAGAGATTCTGGGTTCGATCCCCAATGGAGTCGTCATTTTGTTATCAGGAAATCTAGAGTCCGTTCAGAGCTGCTAGTCCCACTAAGACGGGTAGCTATCTTAGAAACAAACAAACTAAAGTTACTTATATTTTCCTTTATGAGAAGTAGATGAGAGAGAAGCAGAGAGTACCAACCTCAGTCTTTTGCTTGGCTCCTTACTTGTTTCCTCTCCCCTTTGACAAATCTTTGTCGCTCCTTCCTCACTTGTCCCGCTCCAAGAACACCTGTAGAGTCAAAGCAGCATAATACCATCAAATCATAGAGGTCTACAATCATAAGCAATATAGGATCAGATATATATTGACCACACAAATGCATATGTCAACTCGGACATATAAGAATGTGGAGGAAAACTCAAATAGCTTTATTGATAGAAAGAGTAGAAGAGAGGATTACAACCCATTGATCTGACCCGGCGTCATCTTCCCAGCATGAAAGCCCTTCTTCACCTCATGAAAAGCTTAGAACACCCAACACTATGATGTTCCACAAAGAAACCAACAACACTTCCTTACAAAATACAAGACTCCAGCCTCCGAATATCTAGGATGAGGGATCCATATACAGACGTTTGTAGGTGGGTGAGTCAGCTTCTGGGTTTTTGATTAGTGTCATTTCTCTGATAGTTCTCAATTCCACTTGGGGGTTTCATGATCTCTTACTCATCCCTAGGCGAATTCAGAGAGACAAGTGTCACAGGAGAAGTTTCTGGAAGATTCCATGATCATCCACCTTGTAAACTGTCTTTGCCATTTGTCTACTCTCACCCATACCACCCCATAGAAGGGCTTTTTAGTATGCATCACACCTCCCATGTGCTTTAGGTGGGATGCATCAGACTTTGACCATCATGCAGGTGAGATGGTCCAGTTTTGACCAGTTCTGAGTAGTTTTTCATGGAGAACTTCTGGGAGAAGATGTAATCAGTTGACCTTGTTCTGTTAGGGTATGAAACAACACTTTTAGGGACTTAGAAGCCCTTGGTTTCTGGACATATAAGATTGGGGCTGTAATGCCCAAATAATTCTATAACATCAAGACCTACAATGTGTCATATCCAAACCATCTGCATTTGTACACTGGATCACACCAAATGATATTCATATGGCTAGCATTCTATGGTGGCATTGAGAGATAGATAAGATTATTCGTATGTTTGGGAAGGAGGTTTCAATGAGTTTCATGGACTTATAGGTTCATCTTCTAATTCACCTAACAGATGAGGTTGAATTATTTGGGGTCATTTCTTACCATTGGATGTTCATCTTAGAGGGTTACATGAAGAGATTGAAAGGTTTTGTTCGAAAAAGGGAAAAAACTGAGGAGTCTGTGTCATAAGGGTATATATCGTAGGAGCCTTTCCATTATTCTAGTGAGTACATCAAGTAGATCCATATCACACTAGGTGTAGTGGTTTACAATGACGAAAAGGTTGAATAAAAAAGAGAAGAGGAGATTCTCAAAACAAATGAAAAGAGCCACATGATAAAGAGTAAGTGCAGGCATATAATATGTCAGTCACTTCCTCCTCCTCTAACCCTCCCTCCCTCCCTCCCTCCTCTCTGTGAAAATCGATCCCTCTCCCTCAAACCCTCTCTATTACAGATTCATTTGGGCACATCAACCCCAACCTACATATCAGTACTACTAGGGCCCATCAAACCCTAATTCAGTTGTTACACGCCCTAAAGAATTCAACCATCAGAATGCCTAGCTTCCCAAGAAGTTTCATGACTAAAATCATCCAAAAACTACCTCTAAGAAGATCATCGCAGGCAGACCTTCATTACGGTGTGTTGCAGTGTAGTCCAGTACACCGCTAGGGTGCTATGCAGTGCACTTAAGCCATGTTGCATCTGTGCTAATCAAATTTGAGCGAAATTGCATTAGGGTTTGGGAATATTCTTATCCATTAGATGCATCTAGAAATTTCCCAATTTTATCTACTCCTTTGAGATCAAATTTGGATGAGGTAGGGAGTTAAGGAACATCAATCCATTTGTCCCTTCCTCCATAGAACTAAATCCTATGTTTGGAAGGGCATTCATTATCGCCATTTATGGCATAACTTCCTTTGTTCACCTATAAAAGGACCACTCATCTAAGTGATTGGGGACTAAAAATCATTGAAATATATGGAGATGTTGTTAGGATGAGACTTGAGTTGATTTCAAGTATTGTAATGATCTCAAAATGTCTTGCTTGTTATGAGAAGAGGATGGGATTGAACTGGAGGAGTGATGTTGAATCAAGAAAATTGGGTTGTAACTCTTCCTTTTACTAATGAAGTGTTCAAAGCTTTTTCCATATGCTTGTTTTATTCATTGATGCTTTCATATGTGTACTATGTACTTGATTCCATGCTATGTTTAGTCAATAAATCATTACCATATGCTTTGATCGGTTTTTGTCTTCTGTCTGTGCGCAGCTACTCTTCAAGTGGATTAAGTACTAAAAGGAGCGACAGAATTGGTCAAGGGAGATAAGGAGTAAGCGGAAGCTTCAGGTAGGCTTCTTTACCTCTTATTTAATCTATTGGTCATAGAAAAGGTAGAGAATGCTTTACACTGTTGTTCTACACTTAGCTACTAGTCTAGCAATTTAAGCGTTTATCCATAGACACTAAAACTTCCAAAAACAAATTGGCGACTCCACTGGTGATCGATCATCCATCTTAGTAGCTTATTAGCCTCTTAAGACATCTCTACATACTGTACTTATGGTCATTGATTGAATTTCAGTCTTCTTTCATTGAAAATTGAGTCAAATCTGTGTCAAAAAAGCCTTCAAAATGGCTTATTGTCACCAACGCAGCCCAATGAAGCACACAGTGCGTTATAATGCACTTCTCTCATAGAGCCAGTGCACTGAAGTGAACTGTCTCTCATTGCTGCCTGCATTGATCCCTTGAGGGGATGTTTCCCATCTTGGAACTGAATTTTTTTGCCAATTTTCTCTTGTCTGAATGATTTGTTGAATTTCAATGATGTCTTGTCTTTGAAAATAGTTTTTCATCTCCTTACCTAGTCCTACTTAGACAAGGATTGATAAATGTTTCTTATGTATTTTCTTTGTCATTTTCAATCTATAGTCAAAGTTAGTTTTCTGGTTGATTGATCTTTAACGAAAGAAAGTGTTGATAAATCTTCTTTTCCTTCAAAAATTGAATTGTCGTCAACTCTTCATTCATGAAAGATCAATTGATTGATGTATGTATATGATTAGTGTTTTCATCTAAATTCTTGTAATTCCTCATTTCTTTGAAAACAAAAGTGTCGTAAAGTCTTCCTTTCCTTGAAAAGAAATTGTCACAAAATTGTCATTTTTATGAAAAGAGTTTATTGATCGATTGTGCATTAGTTTTCCTTTTTGTTAATTCACATTAAGGGAAATTGAAAATAAATACATGCATGTTGCATTGAAAAATTTTGTGTGTGCTGATAGGAATAGTGTAGGTAATTTGCATTTAGATTGTGCTCTTTGCTCTTTGATCAAAAGAAATCTAATTGCTCTATCCCTAAGTAGCTAGGATTTTCATCATTAAATTGAATGGAAAGAATGTTTATCATGATAGTTGCATTCCTAGGAATTTTAGAAAACATCACATGATGAACTTGAAAGGCAAATTCCGAAGGAAGATTAACTTCAAAGAAACATCAATTTACCTAATGTAGCATTGTCATTAACGAGAACATTTAGTGGTTCTAGGCTAGAGACGTGTTCCGGAGTCATAAAATAAAGAAGTTGTCGATAACTTATCTGCAATACATCCTGCGTGTGATAGCTCATTCTACGTACATGAGTATATTGTAGCTCATTCACGTACCTTAGGGGTATATAGGGAAGTGTTGCAGTATGTAAAGTATATGGGAATGTTGTCAATGTGTGGTTTTTCATTAGACAACGCTTATACAGATTAGGCCTCCATGTATTTTTGGGTATATATGGGAGGACAACTCTAGGTTGCTATCCATCCCTAGGTAACTAATTCAATTGCCTTGTACACTGTGATACACCAAACACAACATTCAGGGAGATTTCCTGCCCATACTTCTTAGTTCACCAGGAGGTATTTTGCAGTTTACAGTTACTTGGTAATCCTTTTGCCTAGATCATCCCTATTTTGTTTTTGTTATGTTACTTTGATTAAAAAAAAATAATTAACCGCAGATAACATCCTCCACACTCACTTCTTAGTTGATCTTAGGTTGAAACATATGGCGACAAATCCAGAGTCCACTGATCAAGGAATTCCTTTTGATGGGAATCTTAGTCCTTTTCTGCCTTTTCGAAGTATTGTTGCTCCATATATGGCTACATTGCCCCTTCCGGTATTTACCATTGGCTTGCTAGTATGGTTGTTTTCAACCTCCTTAGTTCAAAATGTTGAGATTTCTCCGCAATCAAGTACACCACCAACTAGACAAAATCAACCTCTAGTTGATCCTAAAGTTGGACCTTTTCCTTCTTCCTCAGTTGTTTCTTCCTCCCCTTCTACCTCTTTTCCTGGTGAAAGTGTTGGTACTAGTAACCAAGTGGCTAAAAAGAAGAAGAAGAAAGTGAAGAAGAAGAAAATTCAGCAGAGGGGCAACCAAGAAACCATTGCTTTGAATGTGACATCTGATGAGAAAACATCCATCAAGCCTCACGAAGTTTGATATACATGCAAACTTTGTGTGGGATACCATCTTCTTCGAAATTGTCTTGATATTCCTCAGATCTTAGAAGAATGGTCTCCTTGTTCATATCATCCAGCGTTGTCAACTTCTGGAGATCATGTCGGTGACACACCATCAACTAGCACTAGTAAAGTTCATGGAAATAAGGGTAAAAGTAAGTTTCCCTGTAGGTTATGTGAAGGGAATCACCCCATTCACCTTTGTCCCTATCTGGATGAAGCCAAAAAGAGTGTTAGATAACCGTCCTACTTCACCACAACAACTTCCATCTGGTTACAAGAAACTCTCCCTAAATCCTTCGCTAGTTGATGAATTAACTCTCCAAAATCAATCATTGGTCAAATGCACTCTCTTTGAAAGTGAATCCTATGATTCTATACCCGACCCAAATCAACAGGTCGAGATAACAGTTGACTCGATTTCACCTTCAACTAATTGTACCTTTCCCAAAGAGAGTGAATAAGATACCATTCAAGTTCTTTTTGTTTCTTCATATTCAAATGAGCTTGGGGACAATCCTACTGTTTCATCAAGACAAGAGGAAAATCCTCCAATTCTCGTAACTCAAGGGGTTAATTCTCTAGTTTTTATGGTAACCCCTCCAAGTAGTCTAGTGACTTCCTTTCATTGGAATCGACTATCAGGATTTTGTCTTCCTTCTTATGTGCCTTTCCAGATCATAGTACAAGTTTGTAATATGATTGTATCGGGCACTATTAAAGATGAAGGTGCATCTATGAGTATCCTTTCCTCAATTTCTTGGCAAGCGCTTGGTTCACTGTCGCTTGTGCCTATTACCCAACAGAGGAACTAGTCGACCACTAGGGATCCTCCCTCATTTACCTATTAGTTTGGGAGGAAAAGTCATTTATCTGAATGTGATGGTAGTCCCAGGCCCATTAGACTACAATTTACTTCTTTGGCACGACTATGTTTATGGCATGCGAGATATTGTTTCAACACTCTTTCGAGTGATTTGTTTCTCGCATGAATGCAAAATTGTAGCCATTGACCAACTTTCATTTCCTAGTCCAAATATGGATCCTAGTCAACCATCTTTCCTAAATGGTCCTTTTGTACCAATGGTATCATCCCCGCCATGGGTTGATAATGTGGCAACCTGTTCCATACCTACATCAACTGACGATCAATCCAGTGATGTTGTACATCATGTACTCGGGGCATTGGAACCAGATCTCTCCTTCATGACCTCTTATGAGTTGTGAACAACAGAATATGAGGATAGTTCTTTTACTGTGTCAACCTTGTTAAAAAATGAACCATGCATGTGAGGATAGTTCCTGGTCTTGTGTCAACCTTGTTAAAAAATGAAACAAGGAATATGAGGATAGTACTTTTGCTGTGTCAACCTCATTAAAAATTGAAATGAGTATGAGGATAGTTGATTGTCTTCTGTCAACCTTATTAGGAGATGAAACAAGGAGTATGAGGATAGTTCTTTGTCTTGTGTCAACCTCATAAAAAAATGAAACCAAGGATATGAGGATAGTTCCTTGTCTTGTGTCAACCTCGTTAAAAAATAAAACCAACGATATGAGGATAGTTCTTTTACTGTGTCAACCTTGTCAAAAAATGAAACAGGCCCCTGAGAAAATTTCCTTGTCCTATGTCAAGCTCATTAAAAAAATGAAACAAGGTCCCCTGGAGCAAAGTTCCAAGTCAAGTCTTTGATTAGGTCTCGTAAAATCCCAATCGAGTCTTTCACTTGATCTCATATATGAACCTTCATTACACCCACCTGATAGCCGCAAGTAGTCTACTTAGGTGAATGCAATGAAGCTTAGGGGGCATGCACCTAATACTAAAGTTAATTTTCCCTGTAGGTTATGTGAAGGGAATCACTCATTTCACCTTTGTCCCTATCTGGATAACCGTCCTGCTTTACTGCACTATATGTTATGTCAAGGGAATCACCCCATTCACCTTTGTCCCTATCTCGACAAAGCCAAAAATGTGTTGAATAATCGTGCTGACTCACCGCAGAAAATTCCATCTGGTTACAAGAGACTCTCTCTTTCATCATGCTGGGGGCATGTAAACCAATTTCAAGCATATTTTTTTCGTTTCAAAATTTTCTAAAAATGAAATTGAATTCAAGCATAGTTTTTGTTTCAAGCTTGTGTAAACATGAAACTAAATCCAAGAATAGTTCCCTATGGTTCAAGCTTGTATAGAAATGAACCCATTTCCATTTTGTAACCCTCATGATTGCCATTTTATCATCTTCTTTAGTCAGTTGATCCTTGTTTGTTTTCATCCCATTGCCACCATCTCTTTCGCCAATCATACGCTTTCACATGGTTATTTTACCTTTTTTGAGGAATAGTTGCAATGAGTGGTCCTATTAGCCAGCCTCTTCACATAAATCAACATGTTTTGAGAATTTCCAACATCACCAAAACCATTTGCTACCGTAGACACCACTCGTTCCTTAAATCGGAGTCTTATTTAAGCTCTTTTCAGACTCTCTAAGTATGAAAATATTACCGAGATCCTGTCCTTTCCAGCTCATTAACGGATTGGAAATGATATCTCTCTTGTATTATTTTATGCTTTTTCGAACTTAAGAGATTAATCTAGGAAAAAAAAGTTTTGGAGTTTCCTTTTTGTCCCTTTTCAAACTCTCTAAACATGAAAAGGACTGAGTTATCTTTGTTGTTAAACTTATTAAAAACATCAAATAGTGACAAACATGTCCATCTAGACAAGACTGAGTTTCACCTTCGCTAGACCCGTTAAAACATAAAATAGCGATGGATTCACCCGAAGGGTGAAATTATACAACAAGAATATGTTATCCTCCTCAAGCTTGATAAAAAATAAAGAGGTACTGGTCAGCAATGACTAGGGAAAATTGGAAAAAAGGGGACAACACTTTATGGTAGCAAGTCACTCTTGAACATGAAACTTTCGCCTCATCAACGTGACTATGTGGGTTGGGTCATTCATCGTGATAGTTATGACATGATTGGTCTATCATACCATCCATTACTTTGTTTTGGGTCAATGCTACCAATTCATCTTAGTGTCGTCGACATGCTCAAGACAAGTCATTCAGTTCAAACTTCATCCTTTGCAATACCGTAAACCTTCATTTTCACGACTATCATTCCTGAACCTTCTGTCGTCAGTCAATTTTTCATCTCTAAAATCATTTACCTCATTTTGTGTCATTGATGTGGGATACATCCAAGCCCTCCTGTGATGAGTCGCTTCTTGTTGACATCAGCACATTATCCAAGAAGTTGACTTAGAAACATCCCTTTAGTACCTTGAGGCTTGCATACATCAATGACAAGTTTCTAGCTTCCAACGATAGGTTGAAATCATTGGCCTTCGACCAAAAGACTTTGTATGGTGTTTGAAATCAAATCATTTATTCACACCATGCAAAATGACCTGTAGTACCTTGAGGGTCATTATCATTATCGGTGATTCCTCTCGTGTCTGTTAATGACTTACATCATTGGCTGGTAATCAGACAATGTCTTACCATGTTCGACTTCAGATCATCTATTCACATCGTTAGACTTGTACTTGAGCGAAAGATTGAATGAGAATGAAGACCCCATAATTAGTTTCATCCATCCGGGTTGTGATATTTTTAGGAGTACTAAATTAGATGTACAATGGCCTTACATTCATGGTCATCAATTCATGGGTAAATATTTGTAGACGACTATATTTGTACATGTAATGAATGTTTATAAGCTGAGCATGGGTATGCCTTCCGTTAGCAAGTTCATGAGAAAAAATCAAATTATCACGATATATGTATTGTAATTGATGCAGGTCACCTTCCACTTTGAAACCTCCTGTCCACATGATAAAGCATTTCACTCAACATAAATATTTATGACTTCATGCTTTAGGGGACAACTATTATAGATCCATTTGGGCACATCAACCCCAAGCTACAGATTAATACTATTAGGGCCCATCAAACCCTAATTCAGTTGTTACATTCCCTAAAGAATTCAACCATCAGAATTCCTAGCTTCCCAAGAAGTTCCATGAATTAAATCGTCCAACAACTGCTTCTAAGAAGATCAGCGCAGGAAGGCCTTCATTAGGGTGTGTTGCAGTGCACTCCAGTACACTGCTATGGTGCTATGCAGCACACTTGAGCCCTCTTTGGCTCGTGCCGAGTGAATTTGAGTTAAGTTTCATTGGGGTTTAGGAATATTCTTATCCATTAGATGCATCTAGAAGTTTCCCAAATTTATCTACTCCTTTGAGCTTGAATTTGGATGAGGTAGGGAGCTAAGGGACATCAATCCCTTTATCCCTTCCTCCATGGAACTAAATCCTAATTTTGGTAGAGCATTCATTATCACCATTTATGGCATAACTTCCTTCATTCACCTATACAAATTCCACTTATCTATGTGATCAGGGGCTTGAAATCATTGAATTATAGGGAGATGCTATTAGTATGAGACTTGATTTGATTTCAAGTATTGTAATGATGTCAAAATATGTTGCTTGTTATGAGGAGAGGATGTGATTGAACTAGAGGACTGATGCTGAATCAAGCAAATTGGGATGTAACTCTTCTTTTTACTAATAAAGTTTTCAAAGCTTTTTCCATATGCTTGTGTTATTCATTGATGCTTTCATATGTGTACTATGTACTTGATTCCATGTTATGTTTAATCAATAGATCATTATCATATGCTTTGATCGGTTTTTGTATTCTGTCTATGTGCAGGTACTCTTCAAGTGGATTAAGTATGGAAAGGAGTGACAGAATTGGTCATGGGAGATAAGGAGTAAGAAAAAGCTTCAGGTAGGCTTCTTTACATCTTATTTAATCTATTGGTGATAGAAAAAGTAGAGAATCTTTGCACTGTTGTTCTAGACTTAGCTACTAGTCTAGGGGTTTAAGCGTTTATCCGTAGACACTAAAACTTTCCAAAGCACTCTCCCCACTCTCCCCACTCTCCCCACCTCTATCTCTATGTCTCATTCACTCTCTACTTCCCTCCTCCCACACCCTTTATCTCCCTCTACCTCTCTCACAATCTCCCTTGCTGCATCTCACCCCCTCTCTCTCCCGCCATTCTCTCTCCTCTCCTCCCCCCACTCTCTCTCCATTTCACCCCCCACCCCCCATCTCTATATCTCACTCTCCCAATTATATCTCTCTCTCCCTCCCATTCCACTTTCCCTCTCTCCATTCTCCCTTTCTCGCTCTCTCTTCCCCCTCCCCCTCTCTCTCTCTCCATATTCTCTCTCTCCCTATGCCTAAAACCTCTCTCTTTCTACCCAATCCCTTTTCTCACTCTCCCTCTCCCCCTACCCACCCTTGGTCTCTCTCTATCTCATTTTCTCTCCTTTCCACCTCCCTCTCTCTCTGCACCTCCTCCTCCCTCCATCTCTCCTTGTCATTGTCTCTCACCCATCCTCTATCTTTATCTCTTTGTATTTCTCTCTCTCACTCACACTCTCTCTATTCCCTACCCATATATTCCTCTCTCCTTATCTCTCTCTCGCACCCTATCCATGTCCCTCATATGCTAGGTATCTCCATCTACATCTCCCCCATTACCCATATCTTACCATCCAACATTCCCCCTCCCATCCTCCCTCCATCTATCCCTCTCTTGCCCTCTCCCCATCCCCCTCTCCCTCTATTTATGTCTCTCTCCCTCCTTCCCTTCCTATCCCTCTCCGTCCCTAATATCTCTGCCTCCATCCCCCTCTGTCTCTCCCACTCTCTCTCTCTTCCTCGTTCCCCCTCCACCTTTTTAGTAATCTCCTCCCCCTTCTCCCAACTTACCCCACCATCTCTCTCTCTTTCTTTCTATCTCTCTCCATCCCCCTCTCTCTAGCTCTTCCATCACCACTCCTTCAGTCCCTCTCAATTTTCATCTAGCCCTCACTCTCTCCCACATTATCTATTTCTTCCCCTCAATCCTTCTTTCTCTCCTTTCTCTCTCCCTTCCTCCCCCCTTTCTCTCTCTCCACATTCAACCAACCCTCCCTCTATCTCCCTATTACCCCACCTCCCTCTCTCCCATGATAATCCCTTCTCCCCCTCTTCCTCCCCTTCCCTACTCAACCCTCCCCCCTCTCACCCTTCCTCCCTTCCCCTCCCTCTCTCTATCTATCTCCCTTTGCTCTCTCTCTCTCTCTCTTTCCCACTCTCCCTCCCCATCTCTATTTCCCTCTCTCTATCTCTTCTCCCCCTATCTATCCCACACTCCCAATTTTCATATTTTCCTCTCTCTCTCTCTCTCATTAACTCTCTTTTCACCCACACTAATCTCTCATACATTCTCTCCCTCCCTCTCATTCTATGTATTTCTTTCTCAAAATATATCTCCCTTCATATCTCCCTCACCCTTCGCCCCATATCTCCCTCCTCCCCCTTCTCTCTCTATCCTTGTGTCACTCCTCCCACTCCTACTCTCTCTCTCTCTCTCTCTCTCTCTCTCTCTCTCTCTTTCTCTCACACACAGACACATACACACACACATAAACATACTCCCCTTATCCTCTCCCATGCCTCCTCCTTAACCTCCCCGCTCCCTCTCACTCTCTCTCCCCTATTGCCTAACTACCCTATCCCCTCTCACCCTTTCCCTTCGTCTATCTATGTTCCCCTTTCCTACCCCCCCTCACTAAACTCACATATTCTCTCTCTTGCTTTCTCTCTCACTCTCTGTATCTCCCCCTCTAACTCTTTTTTTATATTTTCCTTTTTATAACTCCCTCTCCCTCCCTATTTCCCTCACCCTCACTCTCTTTGTCTGTATGTGTACCTCTCTTTCTTTTTCTCTCTACCTCTCCCCCACTCTCTCTTCTCTCCAACTCCTTTGCAACCTCTCTCTCTCTCTCTCTCTCTCTCACACACACACACACACACACACACACCCACACACACACACTACCCTTCTCCGCTCCTATGCCTCCGCCTCCACCTCCCCATTATCTCTCTCACATAGTCCCTTCTCGCCATCACCCCTCCTCTCTCTTCTCCTCCCTTCCCCCACCAATCTCTCTCTCTCTATCTCTAATAGTACATGTGTCTCACCCTCCCCGTCCCTTTGTTTGTCTTCCCTATTCCTGCTCCCTCACTCCCTCTCCCTTCCCTCTCTCCCTATCTCTTTTTCTACCTTAATATTATTTAACACATTCTCTCTCTTTATCTCTACTCCCTATCTACCTCTCCCTCCTCCTTTCACACTCTCCCACACCATCTCCCCGACTATCCCTCTCAACCTCTATGACACTCCCTGTCTCCCCCTCCCATTCTCCTTCCATTTATCCCTGTCTCTCTCCCTATCTCCCTCTCCCTTTATTCTCCCTCACTTCCTCACTATATCTCTTCGATTACCCTTGACCCTTCCCTTTATCTCTCTTTTTATCTCTCTCTCCCTTTACCCCTTTCCATTTCCTTATCTCTATCTCTCTTCAACTAACTCTATCTCTCTCCCACCCTATTTCTCTTTATCACCCTATTTCGCTCTCTTTCTCTATCTCACTCTCTCTCCTATCCCTTATCTCTCCATCTTCCCTTCTCTCTCTCTCCCTCCCCAACTATCTTTTTTCCTCTCCCTCACACCCACTCTCTCATCATTGTCATTTGTGCCTCCCTCCCTCTATTGATGAGTCCATCCTTCTACCCCTCTCCCTCACCCACCTCCCTCTACCTCTTTATCGCTCTCCCTTACTCACCCTCCCTCTCCTTATCTCTTTCACTCTCCCTCTATATATGTTCCCATCTCTCTCTCTCTCTCTCTCTCTCTCTCTCGCTCTCTCTCTCTTTGTCTCGCCCCTCACATCCCCCCTCACTCTTCCCCTCTCCCCCTCGGCATCCTCACTCAATTTCTCACTCCCTCTTCCCCACAACCACAGCACCTATCCATCTTCCCTCCATCCCCTCTTTGTCACTGTCAACTCCTCCCTCCCTCTCACTCCTCTTTGTTCCTATACTCCACTCCGCCTCTCTACTTTTCTCACCTTCCCCCTCTCCACCTCTCCCCCTCTTCCCTTCCCTATCATTCCCTCCACATCTATCACACTATCCATCTCCCTCATTCTCGCCCACTACCCCACCATCTCTCTCTCTCTCTCCCTCCCTCCCCTTCACACTATTTTTCTCTCACTCTCTCCCCTATGCTCCTTGCCTTTTCTCTCCCTCTCTCCCTCACTTAGTCTCTCTCCCACTCCCCCTCCCTTTCCCTCTCATTCTCTTTCTCTCTCCCTCTCTTCCACTCACGCTCCATCTCTCCTACCTTCTTTATCCATCCCCTTGTGCACCTCTCTCTATATCTAAGTCACTCTCCTTCCTTTTATCTCTCCATCCCTTCACCTAAATCTCTACTACCATCTCCCCTTCCTTCTCCTCCACTCTCACTCTCTCTCCCTCTACCTCACTCCTACCCTCTCACTATCGCCCTCCGTCCATCCCTCCTTCTATCCATGAATCAAAACCTCTACCCCTCTCTTGCACCCACCTCCTTCTACCTCTTTATCGCTCTCAATAACCCACCACCTTCTACCTCTCTATCACTCTCCCTTACTATGCTTCCCTCACATTCTCTCACTCTCACTCTCTGTCTCTCTATGTTCCCCTCTCCTTTCCTCTATCTCTCGCTATCTTTATCTTTCTGTCCCTCCTCTCTACTCCACCCCCTCTCTCTCTTTCTCTCTCTATCTCTCTTTGTCTCCCCCAATACACTCGCCCCTATGTCTACCTCTATCTCACTCTCCCTCTCCCTCACTCTCCCCCACTACCCCTCTACCTCTTCTCTCTCTCTCTAACTCTACTTTCCCCACTCCTACTACTCCTACCACTCTTCCCTCGACCATATCTTTGTGACCCTCCATTCCTCCCTCCCTCTCTCTCTCTCTCTCCTCCCTCCCTCTGTCTCTTTCTTCATTTCCCTCACTACCCCACCTATCTTTCTCACCTTCCTCCTCTCCACCTCTCCCCTTCCCTACTCTCCCTCCTTCCCCCACTCCCTCCCTGTATCCTTCTTTCTCCCTTTCTCTCTCCC
>APFE031208152.1:0-64009 GCA_000404065.3 Pinus taeda
CTTCATGCTGCAAGAGCCTTCTTCATTCCCATAAGGCCAAATCCAAGTAAGGAGATTCTTGTCCAATAACCAAAGAGAGAGAGGCTTGTTCCTATTCCCAACAAGCTTTGCAAGACATGTTTTGCTGACTACCCAGCCAAAGGAGAATCTAGCATCAGAACTTTGGTTGTATTCTTCTTTGATTATTATTAATGAATGACTATTGGTTATGGTTCCACTCTTATTGTTATTTGTGATGATGATGATTTATATCCTTTCTGACTGATATATAGTTGCATATGTTGGATTTTATGTTTGTGTTTGTGTCGTTTCTTGTATGTGCAGGTGTCCATTCGCGGAGATCGTGGGGATTGTGATCTGCTAGAGCAAAGGAACGGGAACACCACCTCTTCTACAAGCACTAGCGTTGGAATCCAGGTAGGCCTTCATCACTGGTCTATTAATTTGCAATTAGGAACTTGCGTTGTAGCGTTGTATGATTGTTGCTAGACCCGGTCTGGGCTAGTAGGGATCGCCTCTGCCCGCAGAGGGGATTTACCTCCTCAACAATTTGGCTACTCCGCTGGGGAGCTTGTCTTGTCTTTTTGGTTGTTTCTTGATTTTTACCTGCTTGGTCAGCCTTCTGGGTTGAGTCCTTTTGTTGTTTCTTGCCTCTTGGTTTACCTAGTTATCGTTGGCCTAGTCTTGGATTGCTTCTTTTTATTTTTGCATAGAAAACTTGATTGGCGCGCTTTTTTAGCATTACAGTCACGCCAATTGGTGCTAGTTGCTAATATACAACCCGCGCCAATCCTTAAAAGGTGCTAGTTGCAGCCTGACAGTCGCGCCAGGCCTGGGAACTTTTAGAGTTTGCTTGGTTTTAAGCCTTCTGAGCTTGGTCTTTGTTTTGGATACGTTTTCTCGACTGCTTGAGTGTGTTGGAGTCTTGTTTGAGTGGTTTCAACCTTTACCCTTTGGTTGTTTTCCATTTTCTATCGATTTCACGTTTTAGCCCTAGGGCATCTAGTGGCTTTGTGTGTCGAGCCTTCCTTAGGAGTTTTTGGTCTTCTATTGGTCCAGTCAACTTTCTGATTGCTCCCTTGCACTTGTTTAGTGGTTGTTAATCGTTTTATTGCGTTATTTGAGTGACTTACCTCTTTTTCACTTGAATTCCGCTTTGTTTCGCTTTGGGCCTAGATTACACGGCTCATTTGTGTCTTTGGGACTTTTCTCGTTTTTGAAGGACTGCTTTGTGATTTAGGGATCTAATTGTGCTTGCATTGAGTGGAATTTGCTTGTATTTACTCTTTCATTATCGTTTCTCAAAGTTTGTTTAGTCCATCTTTCCATCAACATTAAAAAGAAAAACAAATCTCTTTTGCTTTTGATTAGTTAATGTGAATTAGATCTTTTCGTTGTTATTAGTGATTAGTGACTTTGAAGAAAAGTTTTTTAAGTTCCATTAGTTGCATTAGAGATATTGTTGGTTGTTTTGTGATCATTTCGTTTGTGTGAAAGCTCTCAACTCCCTCATAGTTAGCATTCATCGAATGAAATGATATATTGTAGCATATAGTTTGCATTTAGGAAATTTTGAGACATTACATACGGTAAGGCCTGAAAATTGGAACATAATCCAAGATCAACTTTAAAATGAATTAAATGAATCTAACAACGCATTGGAACATAACGCACACTATTTAGAGGTCTAGGCTAGAGACGTGATCCGACGTCGTTAAACCTAGTCACTTTTGTTTCCACTCAAGGTTGGGTGATTCCTCCTTCTGTGACTCAATAATGGTCTAGTACAGAATTGTGCTCCCACGTATCATCAAGTCTATGGGGAGACCCCACTAGGTTATCATCCTTTATCCACAAGAAGCTGTGTTTGTCACCTTACGACCCGTAACGCACCGAACACAGCGTTCGGGAAGATTAACTGTCGTACGGAAAGTCCTTGGCTTTCATACAATTGCCAAGGTGTAACTGCAGTTTTACGAATTGTCTGGTAAACCTTTTGCATAGTTCTCCAGAGCAGTCACTTTTGATCCTTTTCGGACTCCCTAAAAGAAAAGGCTCATCTGAGCATTTGTCACTTCAGGCTCATTAAACATTCGAAGGCAACTAGAGTCATCTTTTTGTCCTTTTCTCGACTCTTTAAAGATGAAAAGGTCAAGTTATGTCCTTGTGTCTTAAAATTTATTCGGCCACGTTCACATTTACCCTGTTAGATATTGTTTGCGTTAGCTCGAGCAGGGTCCTTTCTCATTAGTTTGCCTAGGATTTTTGAATCGAATCATCCTGGCAGAATCATCGATCCCGTCTCCTGTTCCAAGTGACCAAGGGTCTCCTTCTTTTGCTGCTCCTGAGACACCGGTTGGTAGTGGTACTCTCCCTGTTATTCCGAGTATCCAACTGCTGAACTCCCACGCTCCAGAAGACAATTTTGACAATTGGAACCCTGTTTGGGAGCCTTCCAAAGAGGATACTCCTATTACTCCTCCTGGTGTTTCGGTCCCAATGTCTTCCTCTGATATGGATGACACATCCCCCATCGCGAGTGAAGCATCCGTTGCGACAAGTGTTGAAACTCCTATCTCAGTGGAAACACCACCCTTCAGTGTCACCCCTCTCGGTGTCACGTTTTCCTTACGCTATAGGGCTTTAAGGGATGTTATTGGTTCTAGGAACTCTTTTTCGGGTACCATGTGGGATCACAACATCACTCCCACTTCGGGATCTTTTATCCCTCAAATTCACAATACATTTGTCACTTCAGTCCCGTCTATTCCAACTGTCTGTGTAGCTTTTTCAACGCCTTTTGTTAGTGTCGTCATTGCATCCTCGGTTGTGACCACTATTGCTGGTCCATCTCACTGTTCGGTAAATAGTGGCCAGTCGGTACCTACATCCGGAGTTGTCGGTCCTACACTTAGTGCCCCACCTTCTTCTGGTTCCATTCCAGCAGGGGGGCATACGATCAGTATTTGCAAGCCGTCCAAAATTCGAGCTCACAAGGTCCATTTCATTACTATGATCCCATAGGGCATCATCTTTATCTTGGATCCTTGCCATCTCAACCTGCGGTTGATTTCCCAGTCCCGTTAAACGTTGCTTGGGGTACCACTCGTTATGGTGGTGGCCAAGCACCCCCTGCGGATCAAGGACCGCCTTATCAAGGACCACCTTATCAAGGTCAGTCGTCTTACACGCAGCCTTCCTATGGGAAGCAGTATTACGGGCAATCTTATCCAGGGCAACCTGGAGGCCCACAAGGACAACCCTTTTAGGGACAACCTTCGGCCTATGGTGGTCCATCTTTTACTTATCTTGGGCAACCCTCTGAAAATCCAAGACAACCTTATATGCAACAAGGACAACCTGGGGTCCAGCAGGGATACCCATCTGGGCAGGGTGGTCAGCCTTACGTACAGCAAGACCAACCCACTGTCCAGTCTGGTCAACCGTTTGGACAAGTTGGTCAACCTCAAATTCAATCAAGCGAACCAACTGTCTAGTTCGCTCAGCCATCTGGTCCATCAGGACAACCCTCGGTTGTGCAAGGACAACCCAACACCTAGCAAGCTCAACCTTCTGGGCAGATGGGCCAATCTCAAGCTCAACCAGGACAACCTTCTGGCCAGGTGGCTCAACCCCAACCCTCTAAAGGACATCTTTCTCGGCCTACTCAACCGGGCATGCAAATGGTTGTTTCTTCTCAAGCTCCACCTAGTTTCCAGCCCCAGGCTGGGCCCCAGACCCAAGTTGGTCTTCAAATGCAAGTTGGGTTTCAATCTCAACCTCCTTATCAAGTGCAGCCTGGCCCCCAAGCTCAGTATGGAGCCCATCAACCTTATGGTTTCCAACAATCCTAGGGGCAAGCTCAGTTTGCCCCGTACCAAAATTATCAACAAATGCAGGTGAATCCTTATCAGAATTACCAGCAACTGTATGTTGCTCCTACAGGTCAAGTTGGTAATCAATGGAATTCTGGGGGGCAAATCCAGGGTCAGCCGTCTAGTTATGGCTATAACCACTATGGACAAAATCCCTACAGACATAACCCCTATGGGCCAGGTCCGTCCGGACAAAATCAATGGGGGCAACCAACAATTGGTTGGAACCCTGGTGCTACCCCTTACCCACGGCCACAGATGTCCTTCAATCCTCAGTTACCTTTCTTAGAAACACTGGAACTGCCAAACGTGTCCAAATTGACTAATGATCCTATTCTTCATAATCCATCCTGGCCACCAGTTCCAACCAAGATTCTCGCTGATTGTCCCAAATTTGATGGCAAAGCTGGAGAAGACCCCCAAGCCCACGTTATGACTTATCATCTCTGGTGTTCATCAAATTCGTGGCTTGACGATTCAGTCCGGCTCCGCCTTTTTCAAAGGACTCTCACTGGCTCTGCTGCTAAGTGGTATATTGAGCTAGCCCGCGGATCCTTTCAAGATTTTAACTCGTTGGCAATGGCATTCTTAACCCATTTTCAGTTGCCAAGTCGGTATGAGACAGGAACGCATCTCCTCACATCTCTTAAGCAGGATATGGCCATGCACATCTCCGATCATATACATGAATGGAGACGGTGTCGTCGTTTGATTAAGTTTTGGATTCCTGATTAGCTCCTGACCGATTGGTTTACAACCTCCTTTGTCCCTGCGATTGCACGATACATTGCTATGGGGGCATGTGTAACTCAAGAGCAAGCTATTGCGAATGCTCAGTACCTCGACTTGGTTTATTCCCAATCCGGTACCCTATATGATTATTTACCTGATGCCCCGAGGCCCGAAACTTCCAAAGCTCCTCCAACGCCATCTATTGACGGTGTCATTGGATCTGTAAATTCGTCCTCTAAGAAATCTTCCGTGAACCTTGGGAAGCAAAATTCGAATGCTTCGAATGAAAATACTTCTCAGACTGTGTCTAATTCTAGTAATACTTCTGAGGTTAACGCTGTCCAGCCCACCACGACGGATAAAGCCTCGAAAGGAAAGAAGAAGGGAAAAGGGAAAAATAAAGCTGATCAACTCAAGCAAGATTCCCCTAAACCTCCACCCAAGGAAGGAGCCAAACGCAAACCCAAGTATCCTTGTCTTATCTGTGACGAGGATCACTACACCAAAGACTACCCAAGGCGGTCTGAAGTTAGTTGCTTGTTGAAAGGTGCTCCTGGGACTCCTGCAGTGCTGAAAGAACCTTTCCCTCGCAGCAAACGCAAATGGTGGCTGACCCATCCCAATCCTATTCTCCCTTTGGTTCTGAAGTGTTCATGGCTGGAACGATTCCCGTTCACATTACTACTCAAGCAAAAGAATATCCATCACCTGCCAGGAAAGAGCCTGAGGTTCCCTCAAGCACTCCTTCTCCCAGTTCTGGTCCGCTCCATATCGAGAGACCTAGCACTACGACGCCTGTTCGACCCCCTCCTAAAGGTGTACTCCGGAGATCTTCTTACAACCCTAATGCTCGTGCTGCTCAACACTACAACATCGTTGAGGACTTAGCTCAGGCTCCGTCGGCTATGTCCGCTCTAGAAGTTATCCAGAGCTGCCCCCCCAGAGGAAGTCCTTGCTATCGGCCATCGGTGGCATCGACCCAGCCGACTCAGATTTGATCACTTTTGATCTCGAAAGCCATGTACTGAGACTGCCTCATCAGATTGCCTTCCTTATCCAGGTCATCATCAATTCTAAAACGATTCATCGTACGGTTATTGATGAAGGCGCTTCAACTTGCATTATGTATGTTGCTTGTTGGAAGGCTATTGGCTCTCCGACCTTGAGTCAGTCTCCTAAAACCTTGGAAGCCTTTGACGGGAGAGAGTATCGCCCTTATGATATCCTCCAACATTTTCCTATTAATTTGGAAGGGAAGACTGTCGAAGTGGAAGTTGAAGTCGTTGATGCTAATCTAACTTACAAACTCCTTTTGGGTCGAAGCTGGACATATGCCATGCGAGCTATGGCTTCATCTCTATTTCGTGTCATTCGTTTCCCTCATCAGGGGAAGATTGTCACAGTAGACCAGCTCTCTTTCTTCGCCTCCTCTTCTGAAGGCAACATGCCTTTTGTGGAGCATACCTCCATTCCATTAGAGAGTGTGGGAGCTAGGCTCTTTCAAGATCCTGCCCTCATGGGTGTCTTTTCACTCCCGCCTCCAAACGTCGCTCCTATCAATATGATTTATGTTCGTTCTGATCCTTAGGTTCTTCCCCCCATTGACTAGATAGAATCATGGGGCGATGAGATGCCGTTGAGTCCTGCCGAGCTCAACTACGTCGAGATCGTTTCTGTATTGGCTCCTCCTCCTGAATCTGCTTCTTTGAGCAGAGCTCTTGACTCGTATGCTCATTCCCCTTGGCTTGGAGACTATGCTTCTTCGGATCCTTTAAAGGAAACATTTCCTTCTGATGAAGCCATTATAGAGACTATTACTCTCAAGGAACCCCCTTGGTCCAATCTTCACCATCGTTCCTTGTTCCTCCCTACCCATCGGGAAATGCTTGCTTGTCTTGAGCGGTTTGCTCGTTGTCTCCCCGCTCAACCCCTTGAGATGCCCATCCAAGTATATCAAGTGTCCTCTGAAGGGAATATGGGAAACATCACGCAAACCCAACCGATCGACATCTTTGTTAAGCTAGGGGTTGTCGAGCATATCCATGTTGGAGTAACTTATACTCCTGAGGAAAATCAGCTTTATACTGGTCTTTTTCGCGAATTTCGTGACGTGTTTGCTTGGTCTTACGAAGAAATGCCCGGCATCGACCCAAGTATTGTGGTGCATGAGATACCCAAGTATCCGGGAGCTAAGCTTGTCCGACAGCGTTTACACCCCGTGCACCCCGAAAGGCTGTGGCCATTAAAGCAGAAGTTGAAAAGCTTCTCAAGGCTGATTTTATCTACCCCATCCCACTCACAGATTGGGTTTCCAATATCGTCCCTATGAATAAAAAGCAAGGTACCATCAGGGTCTGTGTTGATTACCGTGATATTAATCGAGCCTGTCCTAAGGATAACTACCCCACACCCTTCATTGACCAACTCATTGATGAGTGTGCCGGAAGTGAAATATACTCGTTTATGGATGGTTTCTCTAGTTATAACCAGATTAATATTGCGCCTGCCGATCAGCACAAAACCGCCTTTATCTGTCCGTGGGGAAATTTTCCTTACAAAAAGCTCCCTTTCGGTTTGAAGAATGCCGGTGCTACCTTCCAACGCGCGATGTCCTATGCATTCCATGATATTTGACACATCGTGCACCTTACCTGGACGATCTACCAGCTCATTCAGCTAAGCGTCAGGACCATCCCGCTCATCTTCGCAAAATCTTTCTCTGCTGTCGACACTACCGTATTCGGCTCAACCCGCATAAGTGTGTCTTTTGCGTAGAGTCTGGCAGACTTCTCAGGTTCATTGTCTCCCGAGAGGGCATCCGTCTGGACCTTCTTAAAGTCGAGGCCATTCTGAATCTTCCTCCCCCTACTTCTTTGCAGCAATTGCAGAGCTTGCAGGGCAAAGCAAATTTTTTACGACGCTTCATTCCGAACTATGCCGAGGTGGCCAAAGGTTTTACGCAGTTACTAAAGCGGGACACCCCTTTTTGTTGGGATGCCACCGCTCAAGAGTCCTTCGAGCACCTCAAGGCTCTCCTTGTTTCCGCTCCTTTGTTGCGTCCTCCTAATTACCATCATGATTACACTTTGTATATGGCCGCTGCCGATTGGCATGGTTCTCGTTCAAGATGACGATGATGACATTGAGCACGTCATTTATTATCTCAGCCGCAATTTATTAGATACGAAATCTCGATACACTCACATCGAGAAGTTGGCATTGGCCACCGTTTGTGCCATCCAACGTTTCCGCCATTATATCTTGTTGCGTACTACAAAAGTGGTTTCTAATTGCAACCCAATGACGTACATCTTGTCGCATCAGCTGCTGGGGGGAAAGTACTCGAAGTGGATTGATATCCTCCAAGAGTTCGAATTGGAATTCACTACTACCAAGTCCAAGAAATCCCTCGTCTTTACTGAATTGTTGTGCTCTTTTCCATCTCTTACCACGCCCTCTCGGTTAGAGGACCATATTCCAGACGAAACCCTCTTCTTAAATGACTGCCATTCTGGCCCTTGTGGTGGTCACATGTCTGGATATGCTACTGCTTAGAAAATCCTCCACGTTGGTTACTTTTGGCCCTCCATCTTTAAGGACTGCATTCTTGTTGTCCGCTCTTGTCACAAGTGCCAAATCTACGAACGAAAGATGCGTGCACCTCCCATTCCACTGCACCCCTTTGTTACCGTCAGCACTTTTGCAAAATGGGGCATTGATTATATGACCTGTCATCCTCGCTCAGCCGGGGGGCATGGGTATATCACCGTCCCTGTTACCCCTCTCCCGCATCTTGGAGGACTCATTCCAGGGCCTATGAGAAGTGACATGACCTGCAAACACTTGCATTGCATTCCCCTGAACATGAGCTTAATTTGCCTTGAAGACATCTCCTGCTAAAAAACCCTAAAAATAGCCCTTTTTCCATTGGCGTGGTTCCATAGTGCAGCCCTCGCGCCAATGGGGGAAATCCTCCAAAGAGGGCGCGCCAGTTGGCGCTCTGTCATAGCGTCGCACCCGCGCCAACCATAATCAGTGGTGTTTTTTAACAAACAAACGGCGGAAGTTTCATCCTAACAAATTCCTGGACTGAATCTATCTTGAGTTGGTGTAGGCTATGGATTTCCATGAGAGAAGTGGTTTGCCACTCTCATGGAAGTTACCGGAATGTATGGCCAATCCATGATTTTGTGGATGATCCCAACCCCTTCATACCTCTATAAAATCTGTCCATTTCCTTGCAAGTAGTTCCAGAGATTGAGAATTGTCAGTTTCCAGAGCTTCCAAGCAACAGCTTCTCATTCCCATAGGCAAATCAGTAGGGTTCTTGTCCAATAACCAAAGAGAGAGAGGCTTGTTCCTATTCCCAACAAGCTTTGCAAGACATGTGCTGCTAACTACCCAGCCAAAGGAGAATCTAGCGTCAAAACTTTGGTTGTATTCTTCTTTTATTATTATTAATGAACAACTATTGGTTATGGTTCCACTCTTGTTGTTATTTGTGATGATGATGAGTTATATCCTTTCTGACTGATATATAGTTGCATATGCTGGATTTTATGTTTGTGTTCGTGTCGTTTCTTGTATATGCAGGTTTCCATTCACGGAGATTGTGGGGATTGTGATCTGCTAGAGCAAAGGAACGGGAGCACCACCTCTTCTACAAGCACTAGCATTGGAATCCAGGTAGGCCTTCATCACTGGTCTATTAATTTGCAATTAGGAACTTGCGCTGTAGAGTTGTATGATTGTTGCTAGACCCGGTCTAGGCTAGTAGGGATCGCCTTTGTCCGCAAAGGAGATTTACCTCCTCAACAAAAGGGCTACAAGAGTTGATAAACAAATGTGTCAGTAAGGATAATGCTTCTAACGGACCCCGCGTAGTTAGAAATATCATTAAGCATAAGACAAGAATAGGGCGTGAGATGAGGCTTATTGCACAAATAGGAGACTATGAGATGGATCAGGTTATTCTCAATTTGGGATTTGACGTGAACGTATTTTCTAAACAAACCTGGGAGAGAATGTGGAGACCTGCACTACAATGGTCTCTGATTCAACTGAGGATGGCGAACCAACAAAAGATTACCTCGATGGGACTATTACAGAGAGTTATCGTAGATATAGAGGGTGCGAGTACGCTGGTTGATTTTGAAGTAATAGAGATTTTTGATGAAAGCAATCCATACCCCGCACTACTGGGAATTGATTGGGCTATCAACATGAATGAGGTCATCAATTTGAAGAAGTGGACAATGTCGTTTGAAAGAAAATCGCTCCGCGTTGTAGTACCATTGGACCCTGCAGAAGGACCGCGTCCGAACCGGTCCACGACTATGAGAAGTGTGATGATGATTTGGATCAGATCTGTAAAATCACGGCGCGAGACCAAGTCTAGGTTAATCCAACAGCTGATGCATGAATTTCATGGGACTTCGAAAGTTCCCGTACCTCATATTCAGAGGAAGAATTGGAACATTGGCAAAACATGCAGCACGAAGTATCCACACTACGCAACAACATGATGACCAAATCGTTGCACTGTGTGTCATCGAAGGTAATAAATTTGCCTTATTGTGATGGTTTAACTGACGTAGATAAATTTTTTGATGCTTTTGAAAGAGAAGTTCCAGAGGATTACTGCTTTTAGGCATTGGTTTGGGCACTACGCGTTATGCCCGCTCGGTGGTGTGGTACACACAAGGAAAGCTTCAATGAATGGTGTGATTACAGAAGGATGATGAGGACATGATTTGGTCATCCCAAAGTACGAATAACTAAGAAATATGATGGAAGGAATGATATGCATGATCATTTGGTAAAGTGGACTAAGGTTTATGGAACAAAACTGTAGCCAGAGGGTGCATTTATTCTGTCACACTTTGGATATAATACCAATGAATTGGTATTTGGAAACGGAGCTCTGCCACGGCACCGCGGAATGGGATGTCTTAAGAGAAGGGTTTTTTAGGACATTCAACTTTGAAGACAAATTCAAAATCATTAATGAGGCGTTGCAGGAGGTTAAGGTAGTGATCTTCAGAATACCGCAGGATCCTTTGGAATTGATTCAACCAGATTGGAGAATCCAGCTGCGCCATGCATTGGAATGCTATAATGTGACTGCCAAAGGGGAGGATGAGGATCCAAGGAATATTAACATCCCAGAAGCTGAGGGCCACCGCGTGGTTGAGGGACCACAGATAGAGAATCTAGAAATCACTGTGCCATTGAAAACTAGGCAATTAAACAATGGCATAGAGGCGGAGCCGAAGTTTGCGAAGATTGGGGATTACTGGGATCACGCTATAGTAGATAAAGTCACTTAGTTTCTCTGCAAATACCAGGATTGCTTTCCTACAAAATTTTCGGACTTGAAAGGCATCATAGGCGAATTGGGAGTGATGAGAATAACTTTGAAACCGAACGCGAAGCCAATAAAGCAAAGGCCATATCCCCTTAATCCCAAATACAAAGAAAAGGTTTGATTAGAGTTGGATAAGATGCTTGAGGTAGGCATTATTGAACCTGTGGAGGAATCTGATTGGGTGAGCCCAATGGTAGTTCAAGAAGAGAAGAAGAAGGATGAAATAAGGATTTGCGTAGATCTTAGGAAGCTTAACAATGCCTGCATCCATGATCCCTTTCCGACACTGTTCACAGATGAATTACTAGATAATGTTGGAGGGCAAGAGGCCTACTCATTCACTGATGGGTTCTCTAGGTACCATCAGATCAAGATCACACTAGAAGACAGGAGTAAAACAAGCTTTGTGACGAAATGGGGTTGTTTCCAATATACGGTGATTCCCTTCTTACTCAAGAATGTGTTGGCAATATTCTCGCACGTAGTTATCATGACATTCAAAGAGTTTTGTTGAGGCAAATTAATTACCTACCATTTAATTGTCAACTCGGGGGTTTCGTAAAACTTTCAAAGTGTGCGTGCACTGTATATGCTAGAAATTAACTTTCAATTTAGATCATTTTGACTACGAAACCAAACAATAACAAACCAAATTCACCTATATTCAGCAATCAACTCCAAAGAAATTATAGTACAATTATAATACATCATGCGAAATTGAAATCTTAATCTTTAAATCTTGCAGGAATTGAAAAGCACACCACTCTTTCATAAATGAAAGCAAAAACAATCATTCTTAACCTCTCACACAGGAAAAGATATGAAAGGAAATAAAAACAGTTGCTCTTAATTTCTAGGTAGAAAGCAAATAAAAACAATCGTTCTTAACCTCTAGGTAGAAACCAAATAAAAATAATCACTCTTAACCTCTCACACAGGAAAAGATATGAAAGAAAATAAAAACAATTGCTCTTAACTTCTATGTAGAAAGCAAATAAAAACAATCACTCTTAACCTCTCACACAGGAAAATATATGAAATAAACAAATCTTAATCTATGAAAACAATAAACCTTAATCTATGAAGAACAGTAAATCTCACACATTGTAGGTGGCCAATCCAAAAGCATGAGAGATGGAAAGTTGAGAGGCTCCAAATGAAAGCATAACAAAATCAAAGTGAACATCACTCATGAGCATGGCGCCAAATCCAAATTCTATATTCAAAACATGAGCATTTCCGCAACTTTAGACATGCCTTTGAAAGGAGAAGGCTCTCCTATTTATACATGAACATAAGAAGCTACCTCATTAATGGAGGTCCATTATTCTCTCCCTAGATCCCTAGAAAATCTCATAGAGTTACAACTCAAATAGGTAATGATGAGACACATATCTTCTTTGAACTTTATCCAAATCTTCTTCCATATCTTGACGGGAATTAGAATTTGAGCATTGGAGGCCACATAAGGGTGACTTGGAAGCTTCCAAATGACCTACACATGTCATGAAAGTCAAACCACTTTTAAGTATTAGCAAGTATATGCCATTTTTCTAAGTTTTAACCATTTAATTCACTTATAATACTAGAAATTATTAATTTTGGAAAACACAAATGGAACCCATATAATTATGAAAATGGAGGCTAATGAAAGGTTATATGGTCATGGAGTTGCGACATGTGAGTGAAATGGTGGGGATAAAGGTGAAATTGGATGATACTTTGAAGGCATTTTGCAGACTCTACAAGTTTATTCACAAATTATTGGAGGTCTATTTTGATGACCGGACAGTGTTTGGGCTAGTTAAGCATCATGTAGACAGCCTACACTTAATGTTGGATACGTGCCAAAGGTATCAAATTGCACTGAACCTGAAGAAGTGCTTGTTTTGTGTCTCGTTTGGGATTTTGTTGGGTCATATGGTGTGAAGGAAAGGACTCATGGTGGACCCTGCTATGATCGCGATAATAATCAATTTGGAAGCCCCAAGGAGTGTTAAACAGTTGCACGCAATGCTGGGCCATACCGGGTATTATCGAAAATTCATCAAGGCTTATGCTCAGTTCACCACGCCCATGAAGAAGTTGCTAAAGAAGGACGCTACATTCTGTTGGGATGAAGAGTGTCAACGCAGTCTAGATGTCTTGAAGGAGAAAATGGTTACCGCGTCGATCTTGGTTTTCCCAGACTAGAAGAAAGAATTCCACGTGCACATTGATGCCTAGTGTATTGCGTTGGGAGCAGTGCTAACACAGGCTGGCGAAGGAGAACTGAATCATCCTATGGCATTTGCATGCAAAAAATTGTCAAAATCTGAAGAGAATTATTTGATGAGAGAGCGCAAAGGATTGGCATTGGTGTACGCGCTCCAAAAATTTAGGCACTATCCGTTGGGTAGATATTTCAAGATGTACACAGACCACTCCGCCTTAAAGTATCTCGTTGATAAGCCTATGTTGGTGGGAAAAATATGCAGATGGCTGTTGCTATTTCAAGAATATTATTTTGAGGTAATTGTGAAGCCAGGAAGGTTGAATGTAGGACCGGACCATTTGTCGTGCATTGAAATGGGAGAGGAGCCTACTAATTTGGAGGAAGGATTTCTTGATGCATAGATATTCGCAGTGCACATAGGGGATAACCACTTTGCGGATATTATCCACTTTCTTACCATAGGGACAGCTCCAGAAGAGTACACCAGTCAGCAAATGAAAGAGGTGGTGGTGCGCGTGGCTGATTTCTCAATCATTGCAGGCCATTTGTATAAGATGGGATCAGATGAGATACTTCGACGATATGTGCAGGATTTTGAACGAAATAGTATCCTTGTTGAAGCTCATGGAGGAGCTGTGGGAGGAAATTATTTAGGAAAAGCGACAGCGCAAAAGGTTTTGCGCGCTGGCTTGTGGTGGCCAACGTTGCATAAATATTCTAAAGCATATTGTAAGGCATGTGATGCATGTCAGAGGAAGGGCAGGTCGTCATGGAGGGATGAGTTGCTGCTGAATCCGCAGGTGTCATTGCAGCCATTTGAGAAATGGGCAATTGATTTTGTAAGACCGATTCATCCCCTAGGTAAGAAAACGGGTGTGCACTACATCATCACTACGACAAAATATTTGACCAGATGGGTGGAGGCACAGCCTGTGAAGAATTGTAAAGGGGTAACAACAATAAATTTTTTGTTTGATTATGTGTTGACCAGGTTCAGTTGCCCGAATGTATTGATGAGCGACCACAATACACATTTTCTCAATGAAACTATTAGTGAGCTAACAAAAGAGTTCCAAGTTTACCATCAAAAGAGTACACCATATCATCCTCAGGCCAATGGAACAGTTGATGCTTTCAATAAGATGTTGGAGAATGCACTGACGAAGATTTGCAACGCGCAACGGAATGAATGGGACATTTGTGTACCAGCGTGTTATGGGCATACAGAACTACTTACAAAAAGCTAACAGGCTAGACACCTTTCTGATTGGTTTATGGTGTAGAGGCTGTAATGCGGATGGAATACATTGTACCGAGTCTACGCATAGCGGCTTTCACAGGAATGGCGGACCGCGGAACCTTAGAAGAATGGCTCGCGCAGCTAGCGGAGATCGAAGAAGATAGGTTTCTAACTAGATTCCATCAACAGGTTCAAGAGGAACGCAAAAAAGCTTCGCATGATCAGCACATCAAACTATGTACCTTCAAGGTTTATTATATGACAACAAGTTTGCTAAATTTCAAGGAAATTTCCAGTTACACTGGCTAGGACCTTATGTCATTAAAGGAATTACAAATGGTGGTGCAGTTCAGCTCTTGCAATTGAATGGAGACCCATTTCCAGGAAAGGTAAACGGAAGTCGGTTGAAGCCATACACAGGGATCCAACCCAATGACTACATGATGTCAGGACAATATTAGAGCTCCAGGCAACTACAAGGAAGCATGGGAATATAAACTACACTGCCCGATTGGTGGAACTACAGGGCAGAGGGACTACATGAGAAAGGGTAATGTCACCATATCAGAAAGCATGCGAAGGGAGCTATGCTATGAGGGGAAGACCACGTAGCATAGTAAGAAAATGACCTTTATAGTGACTATTCATGATTTGACGGCTAGGAGATGGTTAAGAGGAGAGGTGGGCAACATTTAAGGCATTTAGGGGTGAAATCTTTGGAGATCTGCTGCCAAATCAACATATATAGACGAATTTTTGGGGAAATGGTCGAATTTGAATTGAAATTTCACCTATGAATTACGCGTGGTCCTCCAACAGAGAACACAGTGCATCCTTAGAATTTTTGAGTTGCGTTGTGTGTTTATGAATCCTCAAGTTTTCGTAGATTTAGTTGCGAGCTTTGTGTTTGAAAAGTTACCTAAGGATACCTAGCAATTCATTCTCAGCACCATGCTTAGACCAGGTGAGACTGCAAGCACAGAAGGAATTGTTGCCTTCGAGGGAGAGGCTCCAAAAGTTGTAAGCATGGAGGCTCTGACTCCTATGCCTACGACGCCAAGGTTGCCTAAGCCGAATCCCACACTAGTGCGAGAAAATCCCAAGCCCAAGAAAGACAAGTAGAAGAGCCCAATGCGGGTGTGCGAGTCATTAAGGAAGCACTCTACCACCTAGGCTCAGAAGAAAGATAAACAACTGGCGAAGGATAAGGGGAAAGTGGTGGATTTGGAGGCTGAAGAGGGCATAGAGGATATAGATTCCAAGGGAATGGAACCTATCTCCAAGTTTTCGGATTATATCCCTTCGCGTAAGGGAAAATTGAATATCACTAAGGATCAAGATGTAGAGAAATCCCTGATTCACACGCCCCTGCTACTCGAAAACATCACATTTGAAGGACCATGCCTGGCGTGGATTCCCCATTTAAAGCTGGAAGACTGGGATTTGGTGGACCATGAGAGGTTCCCCCACCTTGCAATGTAAAACTACATGAAGATGGTATATTACAAAGAATCTGGTGTCACTTCATTGGAGCCTGTGGAGTGGATTCGCGGAGTGAATCAATCAAGGTTGTTGAACCTGTTATGGGTGCCCAATTACCACTGCTCTAACATTAACCTCATTTGTGTCAAGCAATTTCTGACCCTGGTGCATGACATATGTCTATGGCTAAGTGCACTGGTCCTAATCACTAATAGGTTGATCCATCGGATCATGCTCCTGCTGCACTTAGGCTTGCATCCAGCCAAGGAGTTTGGCAGAAAAACCAGTGAGCACGACTTGGTAGAAAGGATGAAGGAGAATTTCAAGCTAGTTAAGAAGTCGTGCGGGTACTCCATCACGTTTATCACCGACCCCATGGTGAAAATTGCTACACAAATCCTAGCGAGAAAGTTCATGAGGAAATGTCGCATGGACAAGGTTCTAGCGCTAGTCATTTTATTAGTTGCACAGTGCACAGAGGGCATATAGTTCAATTGGTCATGCTACCTCTGTAGCGAGTTCCTTGCAAATTGTTGTGAGGCCTAGGACAAGAGAAAAACCTTCCACTACGCGTGGTTGTTGCTCTACATAGTGCTAGTGGTGGGGGACTTGCCGGAGGATAGTTAGTTTCCTCCTTTGGAGAAAGGATTGCCAAAGGCTGCACAATTTGCCTCCCTTTGGGCCACAAAGGATGTCGCATGTGTCACGGAGACCAAATTTTTATGGGTATTGATGGAGGCGAGCCTTCGCATGGCCATCAACCAGAAGCCATGGTTGTCTCTGACTGTGTTTGAACAGTTATGAGCGTATGCGGAGTTTAAAGCAGACTTCCACCATGTGTACATCTGAGGGCAGAAGGATCCACAACAACAATGGTTTGATCTGCCTTACATAGCTACAGATGATACTATTCAAGAGGTTATCAAGTGATGGTCGATGGATTGGCATTCTCCATCTAATCTGGTCGTAGGCAATAGCAAAGTCGCAGGGAGTACCGTAGAGAAGAAAAAGAAGGAGGCAGCAAAGCAGATGTTCTAGTAGTTGGCTGAGAAGCACAAAAAGGAGGTTGAGGAGAAGGCCCGGCTAGAAAAAGAGTGCGCTGAAAGCAGCAAGCCGAATAGGAACAACACGACTCTAAGTGGAGCGGTAAATTCCCTTCACCCCAGATAGAGGAAGAGGAGCAGTTAGAACAGGGTGGTGGCAGAGAGGAAGGACAGAGCACTCCATTCTGGGTGAAGAGGTATATGGAACAAGAGAAGGAGGGGCCCTGGAAGAAGTCAAAAGTGACAAAGCCATCGTTGGATCTGATCACACTAATAGAAGGCGATCTCGATGAGATTAGAGACAAAGTGCACGATACCACTGCGAAATTGTTGTAGGAGTTCAAAGAGAAGCACCTGGAGTCGTTGGGCATGCTTCAGAAGGATCTACGCGAGCTACAGATCCAGACCAACAAGATCTAGGGGGGCACAAGGCAAGTGAGCGTCGCATAGACAACTCTGGCACCAGGGACCAGGTAGGCTACCGAGATGGTAAGGTCAATCGATCTTCGAGTAGTTGCGCTACACGAAGGATATTTGAGCATGGAAGCGGTCGATGACAAGGTCATCGTGAGTAGTCTGAAGAACATCAACCTCAACATCACAGCTCTCCCCAAAGAGTATCTTCACACGCTGTAGGCAGGTGTGACAATGGAGTTTTGAGTGTGAGAGCAGTGCGTGCTCAGCCTCATTAGTGAATATCAAGTTAACAACGAGTAGATGTTCACTGAGAAGATAGAGGCCTTGAAAGCAAAAGAGATGATCCAGGTGCAGAGCGCCCAACTAGCGGTCGTGGCGGCAGAAGCTTGCAGGATAGTGCCAGAGTTGCACATACCAGAGGAAGCACCGCTTGAGGCCAAGATCAGGAAGCTTACAGCGGGTGTCCGTGATGCCAAGACAGAAGTGACCCGAGTTCAGTTCAAGCTCAACCTTAAAATCACATAAATGGAACTCCGGTCACAGCCTTTGACCCTGCCAAAGGTTAGAAAACATCACGAAGCAGCTGTTAAGGACGGACTAGCTACTGTCGATGTCGCGGTGGTGGACTACACAACATTGTTTGAGTAGGCCATGGAAGTAGTAATGGCCCTACAGGAACATCCCAATCTGTAGAGATTAAAGACAGAGACCTGCAAGCTTCAACAAAAATACAATGAAGTGCGGGCGACGACGCGCATAGTGGCTACAACGCAATGCCTCGCCAATTTGTAGGAGGGGAAGAAACTCCTTGCACAAGAGGAAGCCACACAGAAAAAGGAGGCAGTCCTTAAGGCATGGTTGGACCCCTTGTTGGAAGAAGCCTACCAAGTCTCTCCCAACATACAAGACAAGTTTACAAACCTGTAGCTTACACAACAGAAAATCAAGCAAAATAGCAAAGGACCAGCCACAGAGTAGTTGGTTGAACATGTGACGCAGACATCCATGCAAAACGCAGATGAAGTAGTATTGGTTAAAGTGGAGCTGGGGGATCTTCACAGTAGGATCTTCGCGCCAACTAAGTGACTCGAGGGTGAGTCATGATCTTTGTGTTGGAGGCCTATTGGGATGGGGTCCCATGGGGTCAGATTTGGGGCACAAGCCCAAGTTTTGATGTAAAAAGATGTAAAGTCTCCACAAATTGTGGTCACGTAGCGTGTAGTTAGTTAAAGAATAAAAAAGGGTTCTACCCTTCTTTTATGTAACTTGAGTCGACTTTTGAAGATCTACTCATGGTCCACAGACCATGTGATTGTATAAATAAGAGTGTCTTAGAGAATCTAAGGTGGGAATAAAGAAGTAATCTATGGGTACGAGCGAAGAATTCTAGCGCAAAAGTAGAAGTCTTAGAGGAGGGAAAGGTAGCTGAATGCACAGAGGCCTAGAGTAGTGTCCACAGCTGAGTGCACAGACCCCTGCAGCTGAGTGCGCAGGGAAGTTTTGAGTCTGTAAGCTTAACTCAATATCAATAAAGAAGATTGTTCTAGAAATCCCTATGTTCTATCTCTTTACTTATGTTATGCATGAATGCGCTTTATGTTGGGATGAATAATGGTTGTATGAAATAATGATGGATTGGTGTGCGAATTTCTTTGATCTATATTATTATCTGAACGTAATTGATGTTAATTGTTTATGCGAAGATTATAACATTGTCTGTTAAAGTTATCGAACACTTAAGTAGATCTGGGCGATTACTGATCTAAGAGTAATCTATGATTCATGTAAGTAGCTAATTCGCCTATTCAGGGTCAGCAAAAGCTGGTCGTAGACCTTCACAGAGGTCTAAAAGCTGATTAAAGCAAGTTACATTGATAAGCCCCAAGGTATTATCGATTTGTGCGAAGGCAGATCTAGGGCACAAAATGACATAACGCTGATATTTGGGTGCGAAAACTTGGTTCCATCATCCCTCCACATTGCTTTGGGTGATACTTTAGTCCATGCACCACGGATTGATGCCGAAAGGGCCAGTAGTGTAGGAATTTGTTTGACACAACTAACTTTGAACTTAGATCCGAACCCCCTAAGCCAACAATGATTCCTATATTTATGTTCATCAAATTCAGATACTTGGGATCAAAAGATTCAATATGGTTGTCAACGGTATATGGTCCAACCATTCATGGCAACAAGATGAATTTCCTAGAAGATTTGAAGGTCCACAAGGCACTTTTTCATGATCCATTGTGTAGTGTAGGGGGGATTTCAACATTATAAAATAACTAGAAGAGAAAGGAGGTATCAGAAGGTTAGACCCAGAATCAACAACTTTTGCAGAGTGTATTCAAGATTTTGGCTTAATGGATATCATTACAAATAATGGTGTTTTTACTTGGAATAATTGAAGCAGAGGAAAGCACTAGGTTGCGTGTAGGTTAGCTAGGTTTCTAATCTTTGAAGAATTGGTAGGGACATTTTTGTGGAAGCTTCAATCCTCCCGTGCTTGGGTTCTGACCATTGGTCGGTCCATTTAGACATTGACTTGAAGAAAGCACCAAAAGATAAACCTTTAAGGTTCAAAATTTTTTGGCTCTCGGATCCTAAATTCATAGAGAAGGCCAAGACTTGGTGGGAAGAGATAACAATGATAGGAAGAAATAAGATGCACAAATTATAGTTTAAGTTAAAAGAGCTTAAAACTAAAATAAGTAAGTGGAATAAGGAGGAGTTTGAAGATATTTTAAAAGAGATGCAAATCCTAGAAATAAAATGAAATAAATTTAGAAAAGAATAATAATGGAAGGAAGATTGGAGGAGTTAGTAAAGGAGGAATGTTCCACTCTTTGCAACCTCAAATAGAGAAGAAAGTGGGAAAATATGCCATGGAAGAAAAAAGCAAGAGTCCAATGGATAAAATAAGGGGAGAAAAATACTAGTCTCTTCCACAAATATATGGTTAAATATATACATCATAACAAGATCTTCTCCCTGACTGGTAAGGATGGGTAGAGGAAGCTCCTTCATGAAGAGATCAAAGAGGAATTGGCGGATCATTTCAACGATATTATACAGGAACCACAAAAGAATAGATAAAAATGTATAAACAAAATCATAACCTGCATTCCAAGAATATTCACTAAGGAGTAGAATGAAGCTTTAATGAGGAAGGTTACTTTGGAGGAGGTTGAATTTCTGGTGAAGGAAATGTAGAAAAATAAAGCCCCATGCTTGGATGGATTCACCTCAAATTTTTTCAAAGCTTGTTGGAGGTTCTTACGTGACAAGGTTTGTGAAGTGGTAGAGGAATCCAAGAAATCTCAAAAAGTATGGAAAGGGATAAATGCTAATTTTCTAACTCTTATCCCTAAACTTAGCAAGACCAATGATCCTAGTGGATTTAGACCAATAGCACTATGTAATGTTATTTATAAAATAATTCCCTCAATCGTCATGAATACTAAACCCTCTGTTGAATTTGGATTCACCTTGGATTTTTTTAAAGCTTGTTGGAGCTTCTTAGGTGACGAGGTTTGTGAAGTGGTAGAGGAATCCAAGAAATCTCAAAAGGTATGGAAAGGGATAAACGCTACTTTTATAACTCTTATCCCTAAACCTAGCAAGACCAAGGATTCTATTGATGTTAGACCAATAACACTTTGTAATTTCATTTATAAAATAATTTCCTTGTCCATCATCAATAGACTAAAACCCTTGTTTAATTTGTTGATCATCCCCGAGAAAAATGGGTTTGTGGAAGGGAAATAGATCTATAATGGAACAATTACAGCTTAGGAGGTTATACATTCTCTTAGATCCAGCAAGAACCCAGATATGATGGTTCAACTTTATTTCTCGAAAGGATATGACAGGTTAAGTTGGGATTTCCTTCTCCAGACTTAAGATGCTTATGGCTTCTCATGGTAGTGGATTTCTTGGATTAGATCTCTTATTTCTACACATTTTTTCTCTATTTCAGTTAATAGTTCTCAATCATCCATTTTTAATCCATCTAGAGGCTCACTTAAGGGCTTGATGATTTTTGGAGAAGACTTCCCCATCACTCATCAGTAGTTTGTTGATGATGTGTGCTTATTCAAGTTGCCAACTCTTATGGAAGCAAGATCGATTCACTTTATTATGTCAGTCTTCATAGAAGCATCAAGCACATTAATAAATAAGGAGAAGTACAACATCTTCTTTTTTATTCACAAGGCCTTAGTTCTATGTTATCTAGCTAATATTATGGAATTCTAGGTCGTGACCCTTCCTTCTAAGTATTTAGGAGTGCTGCTAGCCCCAAATATGAGAAAATAGTCTTGTTGGCAAGAGGTCTTAGGGAAATTATCAAATAAAGTTCAAAACTGGGCATTCAAAGATCTAAATATAGTTGGGAGAGTGGTGCTAACAAAAGTAGTGTTACAAGTTATACCATTATATCAAATGGTACTAATTCTTATTCCAAAAGGGATCACTAAGGAAATCATCGCTAGTTGTGGGAATTTTCTTTGGAGAGGATAAAGTAGAACAAAGAAATGGGTACTAATGGCATGGGATAAATTATGCTTGCCAAGAAATGTATGATGCTTGGGATTAAGAGACCCTCAAACCTTGAGTGAAGCCCTTGGTGCAAAACCATGGTGGAGATGGGTAATGGGAGGGAATGAACTATGGAAGCAAATCTGAGAGAGAAAGTATAAGCCTCAAACTTCTCAAGAAGATCATCTTCAAGACCTTAACAATTGCACTGGATCCCCTATATTTATGTGGATGCAGGCTATAGTGGGAAGCTAGTAAGAGACCATGTTTTTTGGGAATTGGGGAGAGGGGACATGGTCTAGTTCTCGGAGGACTCATGGAAACAACTTCCCAAACTAAATGCAAGATCTTAATGGGAGGTAATAGAAAATTTTACTAAATTAAGGGGAGGCTTTAAGGTGGTAGATTTATGGAAGGAAAATAGAGACTCTTTAATGTGGCATGCCTCGAAACTAAAGGAGGACTAGGGAGGTCAACATGTAGACTTACCCTACGAAAGTTTTAACGAAGAACTAGTTCAGAGGAAAATACAAAAAACATAGGACCAAGGCAAATTGAGATGGGGGTATAATCCTATCGGCACGTTTACATTGAAGGAAGCATATGTCTTGGTAGGGCATAAGGAGTTGGGGAAGGATCTGATTTGGAGGGTGGTATGGTCTTGCAACCTCTGGTCGAAAGTAAGACACTTCCTCTGGTTGATGGTAAACCTAAAAGTTTTAACGTGGGATCGCATTAAAAGAAATGGATTATTAGGGCCATCCATTTGCTTCATGTGCAATCATAAGAGGAGTTGATAGACCACTTGTTTAATGCCTGCCAATTTTCAAAGGATGTTTGGTGGTGATTTTAGTAATATTTGGCCAACTGAGTCGAAATAAGGAAGACATGAGGCTCCTTCTTATTTAATGGAATAGAACAAAATTTCAAAATACCGTAGTTAATAGAGCATGGGAATTGGTGGGGTGGTTTATGTTTTGGATAATTTGAAAGGAGAGGAATGTGAAAGTATTGAACGAAAAACAAAGAAGGTCAAGAGAGTTATGTAATATTGTTAAACAAAATATTAGAGAAACTATTCTAGTGGCTCCGTGGTCGGATGACAATTGGAAAATGAATGCAGAGGATGTTTCTATTATGATGAATTTGGACTTGAATTTGAGCATGTTTTCACTTAAAAAGAGGCCTTCTTCAGAGATGATCAACAACGAGGAAAAAATTTCCCCCCTACGGATGGTTTTGGTAAATTAAATTTGATGGTGCATCAAAAGGAAACTTGGGTGTGGTAGGTTTGGGAGGTGTGTTTATAGATTGCAACTCCAATACATTGAGAATGTTCGCTCAAAGTTGTGGATCCACCGGTGAAAACATGGCGGAATTTCGGGCCCTTGAATGAGGTCTCCTAATAATAATCAAAGAAGGATTAAAATCATTACAATTTAACGGGGATTCGTGTTTAGTAATTAATTGCCTCTATAGATTGATAAGAGGTCAACCCACGGAGGAGGTAGAAAATGTTGGGTTGTGTTATATTCTTTCCACGTAGTTGACAGGGGGTTTGAAGGGCACCCGTAACCCCACTTTATGGGGTCCAGGGCAGCGCCCTAGAAAATTTGGTTTTGGACCCTATGTTAGGTTGGGCGGACCCGCCTATCGTTTTGTGCATGATTTTCATACATGTTTTTTGGACGCGATGATTTTTGGTCCATGGTATTGGACGCGATGGTTTTTTGGTCCATGGTATAGGACGCGATGGTTTTCGGTCCATGGTATTGGATGCTTCGGCATGTATAAATATGTATTATAATATTGAAAGGAACATAATGAAAAATCAAGCTGGTAGTCCCAGTTTTGGGATCCAGTGGGAAAATCTTTGTGTATATGTGTTTTATGTGTTATGATCTCGCATTGTTTATTTTCTATGTTTTAGAATTCGTATGCAGGTAATTTCTGTACGGGGTTAAAACCTACCGCAAAGAGTTGGAGGTTGGAAGATGTTGTCACCAATTTGACCACAATTATACATTGGCTCCTTCTATCAGTTTCACCACGCACCTCCCTCATCATATGAATCCCTCTCTTATTCTCATGATAAAAAATCGATCCCTAAACTACAAAAGACAAATCAACAAAAGGGATTAGAACAAAACAAATTAGGGCTTATAAATAAGCGACGTTAAAGAAATGTCACACTATAAATATGCATTTGTAATACCTTATTATGTTTTTTTTTTTTTTTTTTTAAAATCACATATAATTTTAAAACACAACAATTAAAATATGAACTTCATTAACTAAGATATATCATTAAAAGTTATTAGCATTTGTATTCCTAACTAAAAATCTCCTAAAAATGGTGAAACATTGTCCACAAAAGGGGGGAAAAGATATGTAATAAGAATATTTTAAATTTGGTGTTTGGATGATTAAGGGAGTTGAATTCTTAAATTTCATTCAATGAAATAAAACCTATCTCTTTTTAACTATTAAAATGCACTATAAAATCACCCGTCAAAGTAAATTTGAAACTCAAGTGAAATTGCAAGAGGTAATTATTAAAATTATCTAGCTTCACAAGTTTATTAAATCGTATTCAAAATTTCAATGGAAAATTTTTCAATTTACCTATGTAGATGTATTCCAGAACTTAAGATTTTACTCATAATTTCAATAATTTATCAAGTTTACTGTGCAGGTGGTGTTGACGGTGTTGGACCCACCAACATGTCAGGGGAGCTCCCTGGTAAGAAGTCCCAACTATACCTCGAACCATTTGGTGTAGGAGTCCCAGCAGTGGGTTGTACGGTATCGCCTTGACTGTGGTTGCACGCAGAGGCAAGTAAGATGTCCCTATTGGTAGCAATGGTGTGACATATGTAGCAAGTCAAGGAAGGTGCATGAATGGTTCTAACACATTGAAGGTGAGGTGAGTGCGCCCTTTGGAAACTTGTGATAGCACGAAGTTAAGAAGGGAACACACGAGCGAAGATGCATCACAAACTAGAAGACAAGTAAGCTAGCAATCCAAAGTGATGGTTAAACCAACAACATGTTTTAGTAAGATTCATACATACATATACAAAAAGAGTTTATACACACATGCGTAAGAAAACAGATACATATATCATTTAGAGTAAACAAGATAGCTGAAATACAATACGACATATGCATGAAACGTGCTTGCTCTGTTATATTAAGAAGTGAAAGTTCCAGTCATACAATACAACCATGACCAACCACTAGTTCCGATAGCGGAACGTTACAATAATTGTTGCCTGCTCCTCCAAAGAGATATACTAGATCTACACAGTGGAGGAGCCAAGGCAAATTACAATACTCTCCAAGCTTTCTCTAAGATACTCCTATTAGAAGCTTGGCTGACTAAAATCCCTTACAATGAGTTATTAGGGACTATATATAGCAAAGGGTGGGGTGACCCTTGACATTCCCCTTTGTGACTGTTCACCTACCCTCATGACTCTTCAACTACTCTATGATTGTTACATTCAACTATCGACACTTGAACTTCCACTTAACAAGATGTTACATATAATATACACATGTACCCATGTGAGACAAAATACGCTTAAGCAAGCCATGCAAGACATTACTAAGACTCGAAAAGTTGTGGTGAGACCAACTCTTTGACATCCTTGTGATGATTGACGGTGGCGAACTGATGCCAAGCTTGGTTGTCCGTGATGGTGTCCATGCGCTCAATGGTGACATCCTACTGAAAACAAACTCTTGCCTCTGTTGCATCTGGGTACACTGTTATGGCTTCTCTGTCCAACTCATCTGATAATATGCGCATCACTGTCTTGAGTGCAGCTGGACTAGCAACATATTGATGCATGGTGTCTGTGCTGATCTCCGAGTGTGTGTTGGTGAACATGTGCATCAACTTGTCAAAATACATGTTCAGCTCCAATCAGACTTGCTTCTTGTCTTTGGCTCGGTAAATGTGCTAAATGGGTGGGATCGCATGTGTGTGCACAACGACATCCATGCTCCTGAATACCCTTGCATGAGATCGACAACATTGCTCACCTTGTCTGCTCCATCTTGGCTACTGAATGGATCTATAACTTGTATGGGCGTAGTTTCATCAGTCTATGCATGTTGCACCTCCTATTGTACCTATTCCTGCTGCAACTCCTTCTCTTGTCTATGCAGCTCCTGTTCTTCCTTCATGTGATCCTCTTGTTGCGTCGTTGCCTCATAGCGTCAGTCTCCAAAGCTTCTTTCATCATAAGTGGATCTACTTGAGCTTGCAACTTTGTTCTGCCTTTGCGCTATCAACAACCTTCCACTTGCATTTGTCGCATGCTGGTGTACTACCTTCTGCTACTGCTAATGGTGTTGCTCTTTATGATGCCATTGTTATTTCATATTGATTTCCTTTTCCATGAACAACTTGATGTCTTCATAGATAGGTAAGTTCATAGACACTTGATCGACTGCATCCCTAGTTGTGCTCTGAACGACGTCTTCAACCTTGCTCTCTTGGAAGCCATTGTACCCATGTTGCTGAGAGGAAGACGGACACATGTGATACCTGGAGACATAGTAACACTCATGACAAGCAATATGTCAGTCAAAAACCAAAACAAATTGGAGGACTGACATGCAACATACCCATGAGACTGTTTGTGAAGGTCATGCAATTTTCACTGGGAGGCTGGGAGACTGATTGTTGAAACTAGGAAAGGCATAGTCCGGGTTGTTGAGAGGCCGACTTACTGCTGGAACTGTGCAATGCATAGTCCATCCTGGCCTGCTAAGGACTAAATCTGTGCAATGCGCAATTTCAGTCAGTAATGACATGCAAACCAGCAAACTGCATTGCACAGTTTCTCGAGCCAGCAAGGCATTGCCTCCTAGAATTGTGCAATGCAAGCCTGGAGGTCATTGTTGGGCTAGACTTGTGTAGTTTTTGGAGGGAAGGCAGAGCCTTCACTTCCAGAAATGTGCAATGCTAGCCAGCCAAGGCAAGGTCCAGGCCAAGGCAACCCAGACTCGCTGACGCGCGATTGAAAACATGAGAGGTTTGAATGCATGGTGATACTAAGTGTAAACAAGAGTGAATGATCATGCATGCAAATAGTAAGTGTAGGATTCAGAAAATGGGGAAACATGCATGTGTCTGAAACAGGTCACCGCAATGGTGACCGTTGGTGCAAAAATAATGTCATGCATGCGATAATAGTGAGATGCAAACGAAAACTGAAACAATTCTTCTACAAGCTAGCATACATCAAAACGACAGCAGGTGATCATTGAAATCAATTAGACATCACTCACAAAAGCCGAAACATAAAAAGCGACAGAAACACAATGCAAGACATGCAAAGAGGGCTTACCCCGAAATAGTTGAGCTTAATGTGTCGACGACTCCTAGATGCGATGTGGGATGTCAGAGCTACAATATCGATGTGAGGAATGAGATCTGCAGTGTCTAGTTCATAAATTTTGATAAAATCAAGGTTATGACATGAATCCCACCAATCTAGGAAAATTGACACTTAGTGGGAGGTTTCTAAAATGAGCATTGCATGTAACCTCCAACTGCTAAAAATAGATCCCTAAATCTATGGATGCCTTTGCATGCTACCTTGGGAAAAGTAATCCATGCATGAAAATCAGTTTTGCTCGGTCCCGGAGGGAACCGGTCAACCTGAAGGCACATGCATCGATTTGTGAGCCTGGAATGAAAATTTGCACAGTTCCTGGGCTGAGCTGGGCTAGTTGTCCCACATGAATTGCACAATTTTTGGGGTCAGTAGGTGACTACCTCCCAAAATTACGCAATTCCTAGGAGAGCAACAGTGTTGGGTTAGATTGCGCAGTTTTCTGGAGGAAGACTGCCTGACTACTCTGCGCAATTCTGGAGCCTAGCAGGCTGCCGGGCTGATTTACGCAATTTCTGAAGGGAAGGCTAGTTCCCCTCCAGAATTCTATAATTTTCTGAGGGAATCCTGACAGACTGATTTGCACAATTCTTGAGCTCAGCAGGCTGGGCAGCTGATTTGCACAATTTCTGGAGGGAAGGCTGGTTCCCTTCCATAATTGCGCAATTTTCTGGGGGAGGTGCTTGGCTAGCACATGGTCTAAGTCCGGAAATACAGCGTGTGAAGGGAGTGAAGAAAACCAACATGCATAGGCTGACAAGACACTAGGAAATAGTTGAAGCCTATAAGCTTGATGATGCAAGACATGCTGCTAGGGATGGTTGGTAGGGAGGTTCCAAATCGAAGGTAAGGAAAACTTTTGGAGGGTGGTTGTAGCCGCTACAACAGTTGGGTAATGCAGGTTTAATTACCAAAACACTTAAATATTTTGAAATATTTATATCAGGCCATTCAGATAGATCTTACTATTTTAAAGCATAAATATTAAAAAGATAATAATAATAATAATAATAAGCCTCCTCTCATTACAATTTTACACACTGTAGAACATGAACCAAATTCACCTTATCAATATTTTTTTTTGCTTGTATGAAGCTCTTCTTTATCATATATGCAATGAAATCTTATGTAAATACATTTACTGGAGACTTCAATATTGAAATATTTATTAAAAGAAACAAAGTAAGATTCAAAACTATTGATTTAAATGAGCGTTCAGTGAATATTTAAAATCATTTATTAAAACTTATAAAGTTCATTAAAATTAAATCATATTGGTTGAAGGCTTATGTTAAAACATTAATGAATGGTTTGATTTTAAATTTAATGTTTCGAGGCCCCACTTCATGGGTGAAGGAGAGCATTTAACTCAGTAGCACTATCCAACTGATATGAATGTTAACCCTTTGTTAAAAACAAGATCAATGGATGCACGGATTGCATCGACTTAAATAAGGTATGAGGTTTCACCCAATTATTCTCCTTATAATGTTTTGGAAATTCACTTCACAAATAAAGGTGTGTGAAAAGGTTATATTACAGAAAATGTTGGTGAAGTAAAGAGAGAACATTTACTACTTTTATTTACAAGTTGTTATCTAATTATCTAAAGGATTAACTCTAATTTTTTTTATGCAAGAATTATGTTACGATGGATTAGCATGAGACAAAAGGCCAAACAATAAATTACAGAATTTTCTAATTGTCAAAGACCGCAGGGAGAAAAGATTAAAGTTTCAAAGTTATTCGAAGATTATTCACATTTCCCTTTCATTAGAATATTAAACAAATAATTATGTAACAGTTATGTAAAACACCTATTCAAACTTCTGTATAAAAACCTTTATTTTCTCATTCGAGGGGGTTAGTTCCTCGAGGAATGAGACTGAAGTTTTAGGGTTCGAGTACACCTGATGTACGAATCGAATCTGCAAGGTTTTTTGAAGGTTCTATTATATGCATTTCAGAGTAATTTTTTGTTTATGTGTCTTTGTTTTCCCTTATTTCTTTTGTGTGTTTCTGATTTAAATTTGTACGTTTCTCTTGACTTGATCGATTGCAGTCTACCCAAGGTTTATTATATTCATGTATTCACATTGATATCCATATTATCAAGAATGTATGAATTGGAGAATTTAATTGGTTTATTGTTAAATGGGATGTGTTAGTGCAGGACACTTTTGGTCTAATAACAATAACTCATTTGAATTTTATATCAATGCACACCTTCTTTTTATTTTTGTTTTCTTTAGTTACCTGCGACAATCTATTTCGAGAATATTAACAAACTAATAAATGACTTGAACATTGTTGGTTTATTATTACAATTAACGAACCCATTCCCTGTCAATATATACTATTGCAGATTGCGTGATTTCTGTGATTTGTTTATGCATTGTTGAGGGATATACAATACATGATATTGATTTATGTCTCACTAGTATTATGGAAAATAGTACAATGCTCGAAATGCTAGAGTATTTTTGTTAGTTTTTATTTCTTTGTTTAATCTTTATTTATGTTTTATGTCATAATTTGTGGTATTGTTAATTACTCAGATCGCATATCTGAATCCTCCTTTCACTTGCAGGTCCTTTCTTAGTTTAAGTCCCCTTCCCACTTATAGCTTAACTACCTACTCCCTTTAAAGCCTTCATATCGATAACCTGGCCAGATTTATTTGTTAATTAGAATGTCTACTTAATTTACATTAAGTTTACAACAACTATTCAATTTTGATTATCACTAGGGAAAACCCCCCATGGTGAAAGGGAGGTCAGCCCTTATCACCTAGAGCCAGACGATCTAACATCCTCAGTGATGTGATATCAGATTGTCCTCAGTTACCAGGACAATTTGAGCACCAACAGAACTGTTTATCTAGAGGTTGATTAACTTTTCCAAGTATATAATTGCTCATCATTCAAGAAGATCGAGAAATAAGGTGGCATGTTTTCTTGCTAATGTGGCTTGTTAGGGAAGAGAGATGGAGGTTGATGATTGTTGGCTCTCCCATGTGGATTATTATTGGAATTAGGACCTCAATAATTTGTTGGAGGGCGATGTGCAGCTCCATAATTGGGTTGTTATGAAAGGTTGTGAGGGCTTGGGACTTTGTGCCCACCACTCCCATTGTATTAATAGTGCATTAATGAAGGGAATACACACTTGGGATTTCGCATGCAAACCTCTAGTTGCCGAAGGGTTTATGAATTGATGGAGATGGAGGTCAAAGGCATCTGTGAAGGAAGGGATGGACAAGCTGGCAATCTCTCTTTGTTTTGGTTCAATATTAGTAAACACTAGTGGTGAATTTCTGGAGAGGTGGGTGAGTCCTTGGATTTTGGGGTTTAGTAATTCCATAGGCCTCATTGTGGGTGTATTATCATTATAAAAGGGAGGCTTGGAGTCTCAAGCTTCCAAATCATGGTCACTTGGTAAGATTTTCTTGGCTTGGTTGCATCCATGCTAGGAGACGACGACTTTCTATGGGAATTTCTTGATAGCGATTGGAAATGGTAATCCATATGTAATTCTTTTGTTCTTGTCTTCTTCAAATCAGTTTGGTTTCCGTGGTTCTTATAAGAAAATAAGAATTTTGGGTCTAGTGTCTCAACTAGTGAATGTGTCTTGTATTTTGAGGGTTGGGGTCTTTGAAGGCTTCATAACCATGTTTCAGTATTGATTCTAAGTCATTGCCTTCTTGGAAAAGTTGTATTTCAGGTTTTCAGTTCAAGAGTGGCTTGGGAACCCTCGGCAACAGTGTCTTCCTTGTGTTGGGGGTGGGTTCTGGTTATTTCTCTTTCAGGTTTTGAGTGTTGTAATGTTTGGGTCATAGGTTTCTACCTGGTGTGCTCAATGGTAAAGGGGTCCAAGTCTTTTATTGTTATGGAGTTTCTTATCTCCTTGCTTGGTGAGATTGTGTTAAAAGTCAATTCGTGTTGTTGGTGTCTTTGTGATGATGTTCTTTAGTGGTACCTGGGTCTTGCCAAGGTTGAGTTGAGTCAGTGGCTATGTCCCTTTGCAGGTAGAATAAAACCTTTCAAGGAAGTGGAAGAACTCTCCTATGTTTCTACGATGTCGCACAGGAAAAGAGGGAGAAGTAAGAGGGGACGAGGAGCCAAAGCTAAACTAGGCCAACAAGGTGCCAAGTTGTTCACTCACGACTAAGTAGTGTCCTATTTTAATGCCATTCCTCATGAGACATGTTAGGAGATTCGTGAGATGGAGATTAAAGCTAGTGAAGAGAGACAATCTCTCTCAGACTCATAATTGTTGGAGGACATGTCAAAATGGGTTAAAACCCTGGTAACACAAGGGGAAGGTCAAAAGAATACTTGAATTTGGTTGCATTTCTTGGCAAATGAAAACATTTATGGGGTTGGTGTTAAGAGACAAGCAGGTGGAAAAATATAATATCTTTTCCTCTATTGAAGATGTGAAAATAATGTTGGGGAGATTGAGGTTTTGTGTGGACAATATAGATACCCGCTTAATGCATGTGGAAAGCCACATTCCCTGTGATTTTAAGGGATGGGAGAAATTAGATCCCTTGGGTTCTCTCTCTCAGGCTCCAGCTAACATCTCTTCCTCAGAGAATGATTACCATGGGTAGAAGGTAGTGGGTTATTTTTGGGTCTTCCCGGCTGGTTGCAATGAGTTTTGTGGCAGTCCCTCTATTTACGAATAATGACAACTTGAAAGGTTTGCATCCATGGGTCTCAAAGTTTTGGTTGTGATCTCAAGTCTTAGTTATGGAGGTCAGTGTTTGTCTCCAAAGCAAGAAATGGATGGAGTACAATGACTGGTTTGAAGCTTTAGGTGAAGAAGGGTGTTTTCTTTTATTGATTTTTAATACCTGTCATGAGTGGATCGTTGGTATTCTTGGCACGACGTTTAAGGAAACTTCATATGATATTTTTGTGACAATTGCGTTAATCCTGGAACTTTGTCTCTCAGCCTTGCCCTGGGTATTTTGTATAGTTTTCCAATGTAACAAATGTATTTCTTGTCTATGTTGGGATCGAGAAGTATATGTATGATCTTAAATTTTTTAGTTTTAGTTGATATTTGGCAGCAGAAATCAAGATGCTCTTCCTCCCTCTGGATGGCTAGATGCATATGATGTACTTTGGTTTTTTGAAGTAATATAAGAATTTTAATTTACCAAAAAAAGAAGCATACTTTGCAATATATTTCAAAACTACATGTTGATAAATAACTAGCCGAAAATCAACGTTAGATTGTCACAACCTAAGAAGATTAACATTGTAAAATAATAACATATCATTAATACATTCATGCTAATTTTTCTTTTGAATTTATGATATATGAATAATATTGACTAATCATGAGGCTTTTATCGAGCATTGTAGTGATATGCAATAATATACTCCTTATGCAAGCAAGAATTTTTGCTACACTTTGTATGTCTTTGAACGCAATTGAAAAAATTCTCACAACCTTCATGAGGATTGTAAAAAGATACTTGTGAGGTTTTCGAAAGCTAGGGATCATCATATAGGATTCAAGGAACCATTATGTTATGATGACAGATGTCATGAATACTTCATGTTGTTATAGTTTTAACAAAGAATGTCTTCTCAACATGTACATTGGAAGGAGGGAAACTCTTGATCCTTCGACATCTTGACACTTTTTCTCTCTTTTAACTCCTACAAGGATATCAAGCTTTAATCAGTCTACTGTTTCTAGGTTTTGGAGCACCTATGTGACAACCCTTTTTTCTAATCCCTCTTGTAAATATTGCAATGAATTGTAATTCATGTAAATAATATGGAAATGTAATCGTTTTCTTTGGTTAAATCACATTCTTAGTTTTTGTGGGTTACCCTCAACCATTACAATTATTAGGTGGTTCACAATTTGCAATGGACTATTAATCTCACTTCTCAAGTGGTTTTCAATTTGCAATATACCATTAATCACACCAATTGATTTTTCATTGACCACAAATGTTCATTTATCATGACAAGTGATTATTAGTTTACTATGAACCATCATCATTGCAGCTATTGGGATATAATTTCCTTCTCATGGCTTAAAGCCATTACATTGATATCATTTGACTAATGTACATATAAAAATAAAAATTATTTATGCATGTTCATCTCAAAATAATCTAAGCCATTTTAAAAATGGGTCCATCATTGAAAACCATTATCAAGGATATCATCAATTTTCTTGGGGATTTTATGCAATTTCATTTTTTTATGGATTCTTTAGTTGTTGTTGCATCTAAATTTTTAAATACATGATATTGCTTTCACTGCTTATTTTATCTTGGTTCTATTGTTTCATTCTCCATTGTTTACTTTTTTTGGATCATATTTCTTGGATTACCAATATTCATTGCATATTTTGTTCATGCTTAGCTTTATATGACCATTCTTTTTCATCTTCTTTCAATTTATTTCATTATCTTCTTCTATGTTCTATAAGTTGTACATAAGATCTTTGGGATCCATTTATAATATATATTTTTTAGTTTATACTAAATAATGCATACAATTTAGAATTGTAATAGAAAAAATAAGACAAAGAATTACCTATATTTGCATCAATTGGTTGAATTGGATCATCTTATTCTTCTTGTTGTTCACTCAATCTTGCTTGCCTCTGCCTCATCTTTTCTCTATCAATTCTCAGGCTTCCTCTTGGTTTGGCACTCAAGCCCCTTTTTGAGAACGAATCTTCCAATTTCCCATCTTGTTTGTTTTCAATATCTGAATTGTAATAGGGCTAATATGAAATATAAGTTAACTTCTTCACAATTATAATTCAATTTCAATTAAACACAGGTTAATTGTGCTATCAACCACATGCATTTTAATTCACCTTATAATAATTGAGGAAAATGTCACCAATTTTGTTGTTTTTTCCTTCAATCTTCATTGTTGTCTCTATAATTTCCATGTTTTGTGTAATTTTTCTATAAACTTTCTATTGTGTTCTGTTTTATTTTTTGTTGGGTGGCAGAAGGAGCTTAATCGAGTTCCTGGTTGCATGAGTAAATGAATATTTGGTTGGTGGAAATTTATGACTAACAACGCTCGATCGAGCTCCTCGCTATGCCATCAACCGTAGCAATGTCAATCAATTCCGATTAATATGAATTAATATTTGGGTTTCACTGGGGTTCATGATGAAAAGAGCTCGATCGAGATCTTTAGTCCTAGTGGGTTGGTACAAGGGATCGATCGAGAGATTTTGCTTAACCCTACTAGCAGTTCAATCAAGGGTTTGTTAAAACCTCAATCAAGCTATTTCAAATTTTACATAAAGCTTTCGATCGAGCCTTTTAAGTGTTTGATCGAGCTATCAAGGGCCTAAACACAAAGTTTTAGCTCCCCTTTTATAGATTTCTTTGCAACACCATCTTGTAGCATGGCGAACTTAAGGCAATATTTGTCATTAGTTTGCAGAGTTGATCATGTTGGATTTGTGAAGGAACCATCTATCCAATGGCACATGAGTTTGATATTTTTGAATTCGTATGATACTTTTCATCTTATTTCTTTTAAATCTTATGCTTAATTTTTTTTTGGAAAATTTTGAAGGGGTTGAATGAAAAATAAATAACATAAAATATACAAGATGAAAAAAATTCAAAAAATTGCATTCTCTTCATTTACAAATCCTCTTCAAAAGGCTACTTTTCATTTTTGAATTTATTTAAATAGTAGAAAAAACCATGCACTAACACGTGTTTGAAAAATGTAATTCAAATATTAAATCGCCAACTTCAAAAAATAATAAAAAAATATTATTTTGCATAAAAAATAAAGTTTCAGTATGCATAATTCAGTGCTCTCTATGTAGATCATGCTCATATATGTGTGTGTATGTGTATGTGTATGTTAAATTATACATTTTAGACTAAGTTATTTCGCACAAGTACATGCATACTTGTTAAGATGTGTGAAAAGTTGCAAGGAAACGCATCGAATTTAATGCAAATTTGACAGATTATATGACACTAATATTTTTTGAAAAAAATATCATTAGGAAAAAAACATAATTCTCCACAAATTATATTTTTACTCCAAATCAAAATTGACAAGGCTTATATGAATTTTGAGGGCTTTAATTCGATAAAAGAGTGAAATTTTGAAATTTCATCACCACATTTGGACCAAAACTGTAACCCATATTAATAGATTCACCATGATACCTTCTACCTTAGACACTCTTTGGGCCCCACCTGGATGGGCCTACACTTAACCTATTTTCGGATGTATTTGACCTCATATGTATTCAATTCCCTCATGAACTTTGTCACAATAATTCTCCTAGATATTTGAATTCTCAGATATGTCTGGATCACCTAAATTGTATCCAACCCAAACACTCCCGAATACAAGGCTAATTACTGCCTATTTCACCTTAGAAAAATTTTAAATTTTTTTGTTAAGCAATTCAAGGAATTGGCCAAGGTTCTCTTGAGGGCCTAACTTTGTCAATAACTTCCATATTCACAGGAATACATTTTGATATCAAGCACAACCAATCCAAGTGCTAAACATGGACATAACACATTCATGAAGATGTGAATCTACCTATTAACATGCATCATAAAAAGTCAATCCATAACTAACAAGACTCTATGATTCCAACTATAACAACACTAGATCCTTTTATAGAATGAATTTGAACCATCACTATCAAATCCCTAGATATATCATGCATTATTTAATTATTAGTCCATGAATAAAGAAAGCAATGATTAAGCATGTACAACAAATATCCATGCTAACTATTAGCATGCCATACTCAACTCTTTAACAATGAAATTCCTTAATTATTAGACAATTAAGACTCCTTGACAATTATAGCACCCAAACCATGGAATTACACACACCATAATAGTTTAACTAGGTTCATTAGATAGTCATACATAATCATGCAAGTATCTATGCAAATAAGGAAATATTCAACAACTACATGGATATACAAGTCCCTCACACCATGAGAATAATCATGCAAACCATCTCATTGCAAATACACATGAATACATATTCCTTGATTAGTAGTGGTGATACATCTTGTCATATAACAACACTATTTATCATTCATATTGCACAGGTATACACAAAGATACAAGTAAGCAACTTATTTTATTATTTGATTGACTAACAATTTAGGGACTTCAACTCTTCTCCCAACTATAGGCCAACTGCATTATTATCTTTCTTGCAGCTGACCTCCCCCAAGCTAGATTTAGAGTCTGAGGAGTTAAGTGATCAAGGGATTTCACACCATTACCAGTCAACAAGATCAAAGAGGACTCTAGAGCTCATGGTGGCTCCACCTACTAAATACCACAATATTAAAACAAATATAGATTCTCCACTATGTTAAACAATAATCCAGAGTACATAGTGTTTCCACCTACTCAACCCTATAGGCCTCTAGAACACACAGTGTCTCTACCTATTCTTCCCTTGCCTTTCCTTCACCCCGTCCTCCTCAACGTGCTCCCACTCTTGCATCAATGTTACTCCCTATCATCTTCCTTCTACGAGTTCTCTTTTCATTTTAGTCTGTGCAGCCCCAACATATCCTCCTCACAACTCATGTTTGTGCCTCCTTTTTTGCTAATTGCACCACATCTCTTCCTTCCCTTCCTATCCATCCCACCCTTGTGTGTTAACTTCCACAGCATGTTCCCCAAGGACAAGGACTGTATGGACCTTTTGTCCTCTATCGCAAGTTATCCATACTTTCCTTCAGTTATTGCACTATCAGGACATAAAATCATCAGGGAGATTGTTGAAAAAATAAATGCAATGGCTTGGGTTTATTAGCACCTTATCCTCAAAATCTGAATCTGTCTCCTCTTTTCAATCCAATTGTTATTTACATTTTACGTCAATTTACATAAAAAAATCCATATATTGATATTTACATGAGTGACAAAAGGGGCTTTCACATGATGAGTTACAAGGAGTGTCATATACCATTGGAAATGTCTAGGAATAAGATTTCCAATCATATATAGTATGATCCTTTTTTATCTAGGTGATTGGAGTAAAAATGTATTCAAAGATAGGATATCTATATGGGGCATCAAAAATCCAAAAAACAATATTTCTAGAAGGCATGCCATATATCTTTGAAAAGGTCTCGAAATATACTATTTGACTATATAACTTTCTCTTTCATTTGGACAACCTTTGACATCAATAATAATTATTTTCAACATTACGTGCTTGGACAACATTGACGTGCTTGAGGACCTTTTTTGTAAATAATAAAATGAGTTCAAAGTTTTTTTTAGAGGAGTTTGATCTTTTTTTACACCTTTTTTAGGGTCACAAAAGATTATTATTGCATACATTAAAACTTTGTTCTCTTATAATGAATGTATTAATGGTGCACATTTTGAAATTTTGTGATCCTCTAGTTTGTCACATTTTAAGATATAATTTTTCTTAATGTGTTAAAACATGACTTTTGCATTTTTAAAAGATTTTTTTTTAGCTTGTAGCATATTGTACTTTCAAACATTTTCATTTGATGCAATGTAGTGAGAACATTGCGTAATTTCAAATTTTGGAGCTTTGTGAAATATCATATGAGAAATATTTTAGTTTGATAATTAATTGTATGAGAAATATTTGAGTTGTGCTATGTCACATGGATTTAGAACATTTGAAGTTGCGACATGTCACAAACAAAACTTTTTCCTTCATGATGTATCACAACTTAGTAACTTTTCAGAGTATGTCATATAACGCTAGCAAAAAGCAATGAACATTTGTGATGTATCATAAAAGACTAAAAGATTCTAAGTTGTGATAACCAAGGTTTTTTTTTTAAATCACTAAATTCCTTGTATATGGTAAGTTGTGAAATTTCCTTGTGTTGTGATGTTTTGTGATGCACCAAAATAGAGTTTGATTATACTATATTACACATTCAAAGGTTTCTAAAAGTGTGATATATCACAATTTAACACAGTTTTCAATTTGCAATGAGATGGATTTTCTCAACAAGGGTTTGATCAAAAGATTAAAAGTAGAATCAAGACTTCATAGAATGTTTGAAGGGTGTTTAGGAGTTATTCAGAATGAAAATTGTCACGACTATTTTGAAAGACTAGTTTTTTTAGATTCACAAGGGAAAAAATGGGAGGGGTTGTAGCGTCCCTTCTTGGTGAGATAAGTTTGATGACACTTGGAGAGGGTGATTTTGATGTAGTGATATAAAGATTATGCATGATAGAATTATGTATATACTTGTATGCTATAGACCTGGTTTAGGTGACATGGTTGATATGTGCTTATGATAATATCTATGGTTGTGTGTATAAGAACTGATTTTGGTTAAGATCATATTATCAATGTTTTCTCTTTTGGTATCCTAGTTTGGACACAGGTGTATGAGATGGATGGTGATCCAAAATTGAGACACATAGATCCATGGATGATCATAGCTATGTGGAACATATGGTTAATTATGTTTTATGATTGATATATGATTTGTATGATTATATATGCAAAATCTTGTATTAAGCAGGATGTGGCAGGGGACCTGGTTATTTGCAAACAAGGATGCTCAAATTATAAATGATCGTGGAAGTCATGATACATGATTTGTATGATTACATATGCTTAATCTTGTATTGAGCAAGATGTGGCTGGGTACATGGTTATTTGCAAACAAGGATGCTCAAAATATAAATGATTGTGGAAGTCATGATACATGATTTTTATGATTATATATGCTTAATCTTGTATTGAGCAGGATGTGACAGGGGGCGTGGTTATTTGCAAACAAGGATGTTCAAATTATAAATGGTTGCGAAAGTCATTTATCCATAACCAAAATGACTGTGGAAGTCATGCACAATCTTTGGTAAAATGTGAATAAGTTAATTATGAAATTCATTTGATTCCTTTGATCTATGACATTGTGATGTGTACAGGTCTTGGAACAAGGCCTTACCAACAAACCATCAAATGGGTATGAGCTCACAATCAGTACCTTAAGGTGAAGCACATAGTTTCAAAGTAGAGTAGGTGATAAGTCATGTAAATTAGGGCGCGAAGTCCTAAATCCATGAAAGATAAAGACGCAGAGTCTTGGATCTATAGTAAAAGGATTAGGGTGCAGAGTCCTAAATCCACGAAAGATAAAGACACAGAGACTTGGATCTATAATAAAAGGATTTTGACGCAGAGTCCTAAATATTTAAAATATCAAGCTGTGGAATCTTGGATCCTTGGAGTAGATCACGACACGAAGTCCTCAATTTACTAAGGCACGAAGAGGTATGCAATATCCCTATTCTCCAGAATAAAAATACCACTCATGAGCAGCTCATGGATGAATTTCCTTAATAAAATCTCATTTCTGACAATTCTGGAGTGACTTTCTCAAAATAGAAAGTCATGTCTAGCATCTCAAGTACGAATTTCCAAAAAACAGTAAATCACCTTCAATCAATGGGTAATCAAGTATAGTTGAAGGAAAATCACTTAACTTATCATTAATCAATCTTAATAGTTCAATCTCGATTTAATCCTCAATATCATTAATATTATTATTATCTTTTATGAGACTATGATATTATTAGTAAAATGGAATTACAAGTCACCTTCATCTTCTCAACCACTTCACACCTCTCTACTTGATGACTCACATGGCTCTATGTAAATCTCTCTCTCTCTTTTAATAATACATTACAGTCTCTTTTATGCACTCATCAAAGAATGACATATTCCTCTTACACTCATTAAAGACATGTCATAAAAGATTCCTCTTACGCTCTTCTTAATGCATACATTACACTCTCACTAACTAAGGCATGCATATCTCTCCTTAATGGCATGAGTTACACTCTAAATGGAATACAAGGCATGCATATTACTCCTCCTTTATGACAAGAATTTGTTGCTCCTCCTATATATGTGTCTTATGTATTCTCACTTAAAAAGTGGGGGAGGTGCATTGTAATACCAAGAATTGGAGAGACTTGAAGAGGATTGTGATAGGGAGAGTCTTGTAGAGTAGTCAAATGTTGTTGAAATGAATTCGAAATTCCTAAACTAAATTACTAAGTAGTTCTACCTGGTGGAGTTGTCCATGAGTGGTATTGAGAGGAAGTGAAAATTATCTTCCTTAGTTAGCCGCGTATATCTCTCTATTGCTATAATTTGGTACTGCTTGGGAGCTCTTACAACTTGGGGGTTCCAGGGGGAGAAGTTCTCCCTGGATATGGTTGGGTGGAAAATCGGATATGCATATTCTCATTGGAGCTAGAGCGTATTCCCATCTTTTTGGAGTTGTATAAATACAGAACCAGGTATGTTCATAAGCATTCTTGAAATTTCAGTTATTATTAGTTTAAAGTGTTGTAAAAGTTTCAATCTATTGGGACTTGCTACTTGTGTGAATGTTTATGAGATATTTATAGAGTTAATTCCAAGCTAACCAATAATGAATGGAAACAGTAGTTTTTAAGTTCAGAATATAATGAATTTTTGTCCATAGCAGGTTGTCACGAGTTGACGAAAATATCATATTAGCCTAAATTTGTGCTTCCTTTCTCCATGTACAATTGTAGTTGAAGTTTTCACACTAAGTGTTTGACAAAAGTGATAAATGAGGCAGTAGGAATTTTTTATGTTGTTGTTTTAAGAAATCGAATCCTTGAGCATTTTTGTTGTGATTCAGCTTAAAATCACAGGGTATCCATTCCATATGTACCTATAACCCTCAACTTGATTCCAAAGAAACACTTTTTAGAACCCAGATCGTAAATCTGGGAGATTTTACAGACTGTTGCTGCCAACTGTGTGCGCCTGTTGTCAAGTTTTGGGTGAAAGAATAAGATGATTTAGTCTCCGTTTTAATATTTTGTCATTTGCAGAATTAATTTATAAATTTTATGAGCTAAATAGGTTGAGGAAGAATCTTAGATTCATGTCAAATTGCCTTAAGAGATTGTTGCTTCCAAGTGTTTGACAAAATGCTTCAATGGTTATAGATTGTATTCTTGCAAAGTGTTTGTAAAAAAACATCAATGGTTGTAGATTGCATGCTTGCAAAGTGTTTTTCAAAATGCCTCAATAGTTGTAGCTTATCGATTGCTTGCAAAGTGTTTTTCAAAAGGCCTCAATGGATGTAGCTTTTATGCATATAAATTGTTAGAGTAAATGTCCTACTTACTGTATCTTTTATGTATTAGATAAATTATGAATAATTATTTAGTGGATGTAGCTTCTTATGTCTGCAAGTTTTTTTATGAATGTGAAAATGAATTTAATAAGTTGTTGAAGTGTGAATAGAGAATATGAAAGTTGTTACTTTTATTATCTAAAGCTTTCATTTAAAAAAGAGTTGTTGTTGGAAACCATTTTACAGTGACTAATCTTGTAGGATTTTGTACAAGTGAGCATAACAAGTTTCGTCTAAGTTACATGTATTCATGGGTGAAATATTATGTTTTAATGGTTGTAGCAAACAACTAGTGTGCCCAATTTTGGCAAGTCCAATATTTTATTTGGCACTTTTTGAAGAATAATATGCTTCTGAATTTGTAATAGTAGTTGCTCTTGCTGCAACATTCATTATACGAGTCTCGTGATTGAAGCAATTCTATTGGGAATTTTTAATTGATGAATCAATAAAAATATCATATTTATTACATTTATTGATGAAGAGAGGCATATTCCTCCTTTAATTATCTTGTTACAAGTAAGCTAGTACTCATACCCTTATATGTGATTTTTGTGATAGAAGCATAATGTTTTAGGTTCTTGTCGCATACTTTTGTGGTTATGATGTCAAGAGTCAATAAGTAGAAATTATTTAGCATAATTTAGGAGATCAAATAGGTTGATCTAACTTAATGCTCACACATGACATTATGGTGGAATTTATTTCCAGTCTTACTTAGAGCTCACATATAAGTATGAGCACATGCTTCTTTTAAACTTGAGAAGAAATGTGTTTTGGAATTGGTTTTAACGGAAAGTTATCCCCGAATTCTTATGTGATATTCTTATATTGAAATAGATGAAGGAACATGATTACATGATAAATAAGTAAGTAATGTTACAAAAGAAAAAATGAGTATTAGTGATTAATGTGACCTCTACTTCTCTATATTATTGATGGTTGGTGAGGTGGGACCTTTTAGGGGCCCTAACCCTCTTTTTCCTTTATCATGTGACAAAGAAAAAAAAGGTATGGGGATGTTTTTGCTTGCTCAACAAAAAAGCAAGGGTTTTGAAAAAAAGAAAAGAAAAAAATAGCTATGAAAACATAATAATTTCACATTGTAAATCAAAGAGTACATAGATTTTGTGTGTGTGTACACATATTCGAAGAGCACATAGATTCTCTGTGTTTATTTGTATGTGTGTGTGTATTCTCTAAAAGCTTCCTTTTATTGTACTACGATGAAGACTTGGCCAACTTTGATCTTTATTCTACAATAGTGCACTCTTTATATTAATATACATATGCATGTATAAATATGTGAATTCCAACAATTATACTTGTTTTTACTCCTTTATTTGTATGTGAGTTTTTTTTTTAATTGTTGCTTGTGTTTATATTAGACCACGAGGCATTAACTTGCTAATTGGCTTATGTATGAAAAAAAATCTTTGTTCTTTTTTGTCCATATAAGACAAAGCTTCAAAATAGAAATTGATGCTACAATATCTCGAATGGAGGATGGGATAAGAACCTTCTTAGAAAGTGAGGTAGAGTTGAACCAACAACAAACTTAGCACTACTTAAGGTTCTTTCAAATGAAGAAAAGTATCTGTAAATTAACTTGTTTTCCCTTTGAAGTTGGTATCGCCTTTGAAGGGAAAGACTTCTAAAGTCTCACAAGAGGAGGTTGTATTTGTAGTGTGTCCATGGAGACAGAGGCTAAGTATGGGGTAATTTCTTTTAAATGCTATAATAAGCTAGAGTACAACCATCTTCCATTTCCTTATTAACAAAATCATTATTTCTTAATCGAGGGGCCTCATCCTTGAGCTAGATCTTATCCTTCATAATATCAATGATGCTTGAGCTTTACACGTCTCGGTGTAATAATTGTCTAGGTAAAGATTTTTAAAAGATTTTTTGCTTTGTTTTTTGTTTAGTGCGCTTAAACCAAAATTCTTTCATATAGCACTTAAAAACATAGGTTTTGAAATTATCTAAAACTTCACCTTTTAAAGTGGTTGCTTTGTTGCATGCATTTTCTTACGATCTCATTTAGAGCTCATTGTATGTTAGTAACAATTAAATCAAATTTTCCTTGCCTCACTTAATACTATCAATAATCTTGTTTCATATGCTTAACACAATCAACCATTTTGTTTTATATTCAATCCCATACTTTTGAGATTAGCTTGCCAAATTCAACTATTTTTAGACATTCTATTTAAAATTCTCTTAACTACGTAACTATTAAGATGGATCAAATCTTTTAAATTGTACCCATTTTGAGAGTGCAAAAATAAAAGAAAAAGTTTGGTCTTCCATAGATTTGATCCTTATCAAATATTTTAAATTGTAACCATTTTGAGAGTGAAAAGATATAGGAAAAATTTTGTACTTCCATAAATTTGATCCTTCTTGACACTTGATAGGTATGCGTTGAAGGTAGATCTAAAACGAATATAATATGGTATGTTTGTTATTCTATCCAAGGTTAATTTCAATAAACACTAATCAGTATTATCACATATAAAAACATATTAATATTAATATATTAAGCCCATTTCATAAATTTTCATAACTTTTAAATTATTGCGTAGAGAGGCACATTCTACAACCCAGTATGACCGTGATGTGTAAGTATGTCAAGTCCTCAAAAAATAATAAAAATAGTTTTTGCTAATGTCAGCCAAAACATTAGTTTGAATCTTAGATTATATATAACTTGAATATTTAGATTATATATAACTTTTTAAGCTTATTAATGGGCTAAGATTATTTTTTAAAATATAACTATGTATTATTTATATAATTTGAATGGATAAGAAACTATCTCACTCGTTTAATAGTTGTTTTATGATATACGTGAATTTGAATGGATTGTAAATTTACCTTTAACAAATTTTGAACCACATTAAATTTCCAACTTAGGTAAAATTTTAAACATCTTTACTCTTTACTAAACCAATACCATTTCTTAAATCAAAGGGAAAATGCTACTTCAACACAAAATAGTTTCTTTACCATGTACGTGAATTTGAATGGATCATAAATTTACCTTTAACAATTTTTTTACCACATTAAATTTCCAAATTAGGTAAATTTTTAAACATCTTTACTCTTTACTAAATCCAATACCATTTCTTAAATCAAAGGGAAAATGCTACTTCAACACAAACAATCAAAATCCTACTCCAATTTTTTTTAATATTTATTTTAATTAAATATTTGTAAAATGAATCTTTAAAAAGAAAAACCATATTCTATGGATATATTAAAATCTTTAAAGACATAAATATTTCCACATCAAAATTGTAATATTTGAAAATATTAATTTAATGCAATTTTGTAATGTCCCCAATTAAATTAATTTTGCTAAGATGAATTTCTATTTTTGCAATTGGATGTTGGGAAATATTTTGGCATGTAAACTTAGGAAAAGTGCATGGAGGGAGTCCCCACTTATTTTTTGGAGAGATGGAGGCCACCAACATGAGACAAAATGAAAGATTAAATTGATAGTTGAATATGGGGCCCACATAAAGTATGCACTTGGTGAAGAAATAATTTGAATTCCTTGAGGCAAATCGAATTGGTGGAGGGACCCACAAGGAATGCATGGCCAACAATTATAAAAGGAATGAATGAGGGAGCAATAGGGGTCTTTTGTCTATTTGAAAATCGAATTTCCCTTAGTTGTTCAACTGAGCCAATATTGTGTTGTTTAGCACAAGAGCTTCCCAAGGAGAGAAGCTCAACCTTTCTTCGGTGGACGTCGAGTGCCACCCTAGGAAGGCTTTCCTTCATCACTGGGACTGGAATAGGCATCAACTACAAGTCCCACACATTTTTGGAGTAGAGCAAGTAGTCTAGGAGCCACCACAATGCAGAGGGGGGATTCACTGGTTGTTTGTGGAGATGGGTTGTTGGGGAATTGACCGAAGAAGCTACAAGAGTGGTCTTTGATCATTTTCATGAGTGTGGGGGGCAGCTACAACCAAGAGGACCAACCTACACGCAACTCTCACTTTATCATACATAGTATTGCATCATCTCCTTCAACGACCGTGCTCTCCTCCATGACTGCGCAGTCATTGGAGTGAGACTCTCTTGGGGCAGCATCATTCAGGGGAGTTTGGAGATGGGTTGTTGGGAGATCATTGGGAGGGAATTTTGAGGAGGATTGCTAGAGTTTGGAGAGAAGAAATTGACTGGAGCAGCCACAATAACATAATTCGAATTTGGTGGAGGGCCAACTTGTGAAGGGTCAAATTTTGAAGTTGGAACTAAGGGAAACCCTTTCTGGGTTTTGGGCAATGAGCACTCTCCTAATTTTATATAATTTTTTGGGCACTCTACAGTGGGCAAATTAGGGGGTGAAGTCAAGTAGCAGTGTTGTTTTGAAGTAGGAACATAGTTTTTTTTAGGAGCTTGCTATTACAGTTGAGCTTTCTTGTATTCATCACCTGGTGCTTGTAGCTTGCCTTGTGCAAGACCAGGTGCATTTTATCCAACTCATTTGTATCACAACACTATTATTAATAAAATCTTGGCCAATTTGTGGATTTGGAGATATCTCTAGTTTATGTGTATGCATTTTTGAAATTTTTTGTGTTATTATCTTTGCATGACTTTGTTGTCATTGTAAAATTTCCATTAGGAACACTACAATGGTATCAGAGCATGATCTTGGCCAGTTGTGGAGTAACCAACAAGATCATGGAAGATTTGGGCATGTATGCATTGTGATGGGTGAACTATAAACAAACCCATGGCTTAAGGGAGAATGAGTATCATTGAGGGAAAAATGACCCTCACCCACTTCGATGGTTCAGCTAGGAGTTATTTCAGAAAATGGGTACAAGAATTGGACACATATTTCCAACTAAACCCCATGAGGGAGGAAGACGTTATTAGACATGCCAATTTCACTTGGATGGAGATGTTATGGAATGGTGGTACCGAGGGTTGGTCCCTTTGGGTCATGTACATATCACATCCTACAAAGAGTTCACACAGAGGCTTATGGAGAGATTTGACCAAAAGGACACCATACCCCCTCAAAGGGAGTGGATGGGACGAGGAAAGCTAGAGGATGAGACCAGGAGGCATTTCTACTGGTGGTGATTGGGCTTTAGATGTCAGAAGCTCGAGGAGGAGGTTGAGCAGGAGGACATGCAGGATGGTGAGGGTCACATCGATATACCTGGTGTAGCGCAAGAGTCACCATTGTTGGAGGCCTCTTTGGTAGATCTAGCTGACACCTCGGTTGAGGGAGTAGAGCATACACTCACAGGGCCATTTATTGATGAGATGCCAACAATCGATGAGGTACCCTATGCTATGACCCAGTTTCTAGACGATGGCTGCACACAATAGGTTGATGAGGTACTTGGAGGCATACTTGTCATTGAGGAGGTATCAGAAGAGACAGAGGGGTCCAGAGCGGTGACCGACTTTACAGACGATAACCACCCTCCACAGTTTCATCAGTTTCGAGCTAGCTTTCTAGCGTTGAGAAAGAAGGCCGTGACAGTGCGAGAGGTCATTCTACAACAGAACGAGGAGTTGGAGGGCATAAGAGCGGTTTTTGCTGAGTCAATGGCCAAATTGACTTGCGTTGGGGAAAGATTGGGTTCCCTAATGGTTTAGTTGGAGTGCACATTAGAGCTATGGGGCAACCCTACCCAGACATTACAAACTGGTAGCACTAGCAAGTTACCACTACACATTGGAGAGGGAGAGGCAGAGTCACCTCAACATATTTTATGTGTTCACCAGGATGGTGAGATGAGGCAACATGAGTTGCGCAGGGTGCACCCTTGGCAGGATAGAGGGTTAGTTACATGTACGAGATTTTATGCTCTCGATCCTTCCCTTATGTTTGGATGGCTAGAGATATTGAGTTGGTATCTAGTGGAGCTGGCTAGGAGGTTAGATGCATCCATGGCCACAACTCAATGGAGGCTGTGGATTACCAGAGGGGCTTGAGGGACAGACTGTTGTTGGGATCCAGGTCGGATTCTCCATCACATCATGGAGTCGGTAGGTCATGGTAGCAGCTACGTGATGGACTCGGTGATTGGGTGCACACACCTTTTCATATCCCCTTGAGAGTTCCTGACAACACTAGTGATAAGATGGATTGGTAGAGGAGCAGGAGGATTTCATGAGTTGTCATGGCATGTTGGGTTGACATGGGATTGTAGGATGGTTAGACTACTCTGGCAGGAGTTGGTAGGGGGAGGTGGCATCATCAAGCCACCGGATAAGGCACCATATGGAGACAATGCTTTCTCATTGGTGTATTGGGCACTAGAGATACTAAGGTTCTACATGGTAGCGTTAGTCCCGATTTCATGTGAGGAGTTGAGCCACATAGGTGTACCTTGGAAGATTAGGAGGTGTAGATCACATTGTGGTGGGTGTACTAGTAGAGTGGCAAATGCGTGGGCACATTTGGGATGGCCTATGGTACATGGTGGCATGGAACTAAGCATTGATATCCAATGGTGTGTAAAGTTGTGCCATGTAGTTCAGGGCTATGCAGTGGAGTGTTTGGGTGTGTATTTGTGTGTAGTAGAGCATGATGATGCACAACAATTTATTCAGGTGTTTTCACCAGAGAGATCTCCCGACGAGGGCATCAAGAAATCCATTGTGTTTGGAACACTCAAATTTGGAGAGCGAGTTGATCATAGGGTCGACCATGAGCTTCCCTTTATCACTCACTAGCATTGCACACTGATGTCGGGTACTTTGATACCGTCCCTTGATGCTCTCATTGTGAGCAATAGAAGCTAGGAGGTTCATATGAGACAGTTGGACGGGGCACGGTGCATCAAGAGAGAGGCTTTCAAGCTGTGGCATATGGGCAAGGCACGGGTTGGTGGATGCAGGCTTGGGGGTAGTCCAATCTTCTGTAGAGGTAACACTTGCACCACACTTGAGCCCAAACTTAGGGAGAGGCATGACCCCCTTTGGGTGAGACATTCCGAGGTGTCTCAGGAGCATCCACAACAGTTTTTGGACCTTACATGCAGGTGGATGTTTAGACTCCAGGCGGTGTTGGGGAGTGTTTTCAGGAGGAAAGATGATAGATCCCATTGTGAGGTATGGTCGGCGCAGGGCAGGTTCGTATGCACCAGATTGGTTCGTGATGTAAGGAGGCCATATATCAATTGCATGCAGGGGCTTAAGATGTGGTACGGGTTGGTGCGAACAGCTATCAGGACTATGCCGCAGCCATTTTGGCTATGGGATTCAGGGATCTGGTTGGTTGATTGGACACTTTGTTTCATGATGAGCAAGATCAGGTTAGAGGATGACCCAACCCCCACTTGGATTGACATGCGGGGGAGCGTTGAGGCCTTTGTCGCATGACAAGATTGTTTTTCCTTGTTGCTGCTACAGATTAGAGTGAGTGTTGGATGGTAGGTCGTGACATCACGAGGATTCTTGGGCTAGATGCATTGGGACTCCATATATATTTTTCCATTAGGTCCTAATAGAGGGGGATACAACTTGCGCATGAAGGGAAAACTGTCATGATCAGAGTGGCACAATGACATCATGGTGGCACCCCTTTTGGACTAGCTTGGGATTCTGGCCTAACAGGGCTTAGCAATTCAACTACTCGTGGAGGTGAGTGGGTTTCTATAGGGGAAGGTCATCCATATCTTCCACTGGGTTTTAATGACTTGTTGGTGGTGTGGGGGACTTCACCAATGTGGTAGGATGATCAACAGGAGGAGATCAGGGGAAGTGTAGGCAAGTGAGGATTCCATCCCACAAGGATTGGATTGCGTCTTTAGGGGTCTACTCCTAAAGTGCACGAGAGAGACTATTCGGTAGAGAAGTTTCACGAGGAGATGATTATGATTTTATACTACCATAATGCTTTACTTAGTGGTGATATGCAAGGGATGTCTGGTGCCTATGATGAGTTGGACAATGGGTGGAGCAAGGGATGCCTCATGCTGATCAAGATGGCTTGGGATCCTGGCAGGACGAGTAAGAGATTAGGGATGGTTGAGTGGTACATTTGGGACCCTGGTATTATGTGCAGAGACTGTTGGGGTTAGTTGATCGAGAGGGTGCTTGTTCATGCATTGCTTGAGGACAAGCAATTTTTGGTGGGGAGGACTGTAATGTCCCCAATTAAATTAATATTGCTAAGATGAATTTCTATTTTTGCAATTGGGTGTTGGGAAATATTTTGGCATGTCAACTTAGGAAAAGTGCATGGAGGGAGTCCCTGCTTAATTTTTGAAGATATGGAGGCCACCAACATTAGAGAAAATGAAAGATTAAATTGATAGTGGAATATGGGGCCCACATAAAGTACGCAATTCGGGAAGAAAGAATTTGAATTCCTTGAGGAAAATTGAATTAGTGGAGGGACCTACAAGGAATGCATGGCCAACAATTATAAAAGGGTGGAATGAGGGAGCAATAGGGGTCTTTTGTTTATTTGAAAATCGAATTTCCCTTAGTTGTTCAGCTGAGCCAATATTGTGTTGTTTAGCACAAGAGTTTTGCAAGGAGAGAAGCTCAACTTTCTTCGGTGGACTTCGAGTGCCACCCTAGGAAGGCTTTCCTTCATCATTGAGATTGGAAGAGGCATCAACTACAGGTCTCACACATTTCTGGAGTAAAGCATGTATTTTGGGAGCCACCACAGTGTAGAGGGAGGATTCATTAGTTGTTTGTGGAGCTGTGTTGTTGGGTGATTGACCGAAGAAGCTACGAGAGTGTTCTTTGATCATTTTCATGAGTGTGGAGGGCAGCTACAACCAAGAGGACCAATGTGCACACAACTCTCACTTTATCATACACATGACTGCATCATCTCCTCCATGATTGTGCAATCAATGACTCTTTTGGGGCAGCATCATCTAGGGGAGTTTAGTGCTAGGGTGTTGGGAAGTATTTGGTAGGGAAATTTGAGGAGGATTGCTAGAGTTTGGAGAGAAGAGATTGATAGGAGAAGCCACAATAACAGAATTCGAATTTGGTGGAGGGCCAAGTTGTGAAGGGTCAAATTTTGAAAGTTGGAACTAAGGGAAACCCTTTATGGGTTTTTTTCTGGGATTTGGGCAAGGCACACTCTCCTAATTTTATATAATTTTTTGGGCACTCTAGAGTGGGAAAATTAGGGGGCGAAAGTCAAGCAACATTATAGTTTTGGAGCACCAACACAGGCTTTTTTTAGGAGCTTGCTATTACAGTTGTTGAGCTTTCTTGTATTCATCACTTGGTACTTGTAACTTGCCTTGTGCAAGCTCAGGTGCATTTTATCCAACTCATTTGTACCACAACACTATTATTAATAAAATATTGGCCAATTGATGGATTTGGAGATATATTTAGTTTATGTGTATGCATTTTTGAAATTTTTGTGTTATTATCTTTGCATGACTTTGTTATCAATGTAAAATTTCCATTAGGAATATTACAAGTTTTATTATAAATTTTGCTGTCATGCCATGAAAAAAACATCATTAAAACTAATATTAACATATTAAATTGTTATATATATATGTATAAGTATATATGTATATATATATATATATAATATATATATATATATATATATATATATATATATATGTAATAATATATGTATATAATATATAATGTATATATATATATGTATATAATATACTATGTATATATGTTATATAATATATATATATGTATATATGTATATATGGAGAGAAGAACAAAGATATAGAGTGATAGAGGTGGAGAGGTAGAGGGAGTGACTAGGGAGAGACTGAGTTAAAATGAAGGAGAGGGGAGAGGATCAATGAAGAGAGAGAGAGAGAGCAAGAGAGGAGTGAGAGAGGGACATAAGGTAAGAGATAGATGGAGACACAAATATGGAGGGGGAGAGAGATGAGGAGAGAGGGAAGGAGATAGTGACTTGGAGAGCAGAGAGAGAGATAGAGGCAGGAGAGAGAGGGGGAGAGGGGAAGGACTAGAGAGAAGACTTGAGAGAGAGGAGGAGAGAGGAAGGGAGAGAGAGATGGAGTTGGAGGGGGAGAGAGGGAGTGAAGAAGAAAGATACAGAGATGGAAAAGTGGATAGAGAGAGGGAGTGCTAAGGGAGAGATGAAGAGAGAGTGTGTATGTTTTTGGGTAAGATAGAGAGACAAAGAAGGAGAGATGGAAGGAAGGAGGGAGATAAGGAGAGAGAAGGAGAGAGGGAGGGAGATAGTGACATAGTTGGAGGGCGAAGAGAGAGAGAGTGGGGGAGACAAAGGGAGGTGGGAGAGAAAGGGAGAGAGAGAAAGGGAGAGAGAGGAAGGAAGAGAGACAAGAAATGTCAGAGAGAAGGAGAGAGGGAGGGAGACAAACATGGAGTTGGAAGGGGAGAGAGAGGGAGGTAAGAAGAAATACATAGAGAGAGAAAAGTGGAGAGAGAGAGACGGAGTGATAAGAGAGATAGAGAGAGAGGGAGAGAGGAGAGCAAGAGATAAGAGAGATAAAAGTGGGAGAGAGGGAGAGAAAGGGAGGAGAGAGGGAGAGGGAGGGAGAGATAGATAAATATGGAGAAAGAGTGTGTATTTTTCGGGGGTGATATTGAGAGACAAGGGAGAGGCAGAGGGAGATAGAGATATAAATGGGAGGTGAAGAGAGGGAAGAAGAGAGAGATAGAAAGAGGGAGGGAGGGAGCGAGGGAGAGATAAATAAATATGGAGAGAGATAGTGTGTCTTTTTTGGGGGGATGAGATAGAGAGATAAAGAAGAGATGGAGGGAGATATAGATATAAATTAAGGGGGGATAGAGGGAAGAATTTTTTTGTACTAGATGCATTAATTTCAATATAGATGATAATTTCTAATCTTATTTGATTGTTTGCACTAGATGCATTGATCTGAATATAGATGTAATTATATTTTATTGCTTGCACTAGATGCATTGATTTCAATGTAGATGTTGATTTCCAATCCCATTTGATTGCTTGCTCTAGATTCATTGATTTTAGTGTAGACGGTGATTTCTAATTCTATTTGATTGCTTGAACTATGCATTGATTTTAGTGTAGATGTTGATTTCTAATCTTATTTGATTGCTTGCATTGGATGCATAGATTTCAGTGGAGATGTTGTTTTCTAATCCTATTTGATTGCTTGCATTAGATGGATTAGATGTTGTTAATCTTGAGGTTGTCAATTATTAAAAATATTTTTCAAGATTAGATTGAGGGGGGTGAGAGGGAAGAAGATTTCTTGCACTAGATGCATTGATTTCAATGTAGATGATGCTTTCTATTCCTATTTGTCTGCTTGCACTAGATGCATTGATTTTAGTCTAGATGTTGATTTCTAATCATATTTGATTGCTTGCAATAGATGCATTGATTTCAGTGTAGATGTTGATCTCTAATCCTATTTGATTGCTTGCACTAGATGCATTTATTTTAGTGTAGATGTGGATTTCTAATCCTATTTGATTGCTTGCATTAGATTAATTGATTTCAGTGTAGATTTTGATTTCTAATCTCATCTAGTTGCTTGCATTAGATGCATTGATTTTAGTGTAGATGTTCTTTTCTAATCCTATTTGATTTCTTGCATTAGATGTTAATATTGAGGCTATAGATTATAATTTTTTTAGTAATACCTAGATAGATGTCGTTAAGAATTAATTAGCTGTAAAAATTTGTGATACCTAGAATTAAAATGGAATAGATGTGCACAATCAATCCTCAAGTGCAAAATAATCCTTGACAAGATTGTTTCCCTTCTTCATCACCACCTAATTACTAATAGATAATTGCATACAACAATGTATTCAAAATATTTATAAGAGGAAAATATATATTTATAAACATTCAAAACAAATCAAAACATTCTCGAAGGAGACGTGATAATTATTTGGAGAAACAAATAATGTAAAGATTTTGTAAAAAAAATAGAATATAGATAAAAAAAATCATCAAAATATTCTTGAAGGAAATAAATTATTTCAAACATTAGCAAAGAAACAAATTATTTCAAGAGTAATCTTGATGCATTAAATGATTAAAACTACTCTTCAAGATATATTTAGTAATACTTGGAGGGAAACTATTAAGAAATAATTAGTTGTCAGAAGTTGTGATACATAAAATTAAATGAAATAGATGTGCAATATCAATCCTCTTGCAAACTATTGACAAGATTATCTCCCTTCTTTATCACCAACTAATTACTAATAAACAATTACACACACATATAAAAATATAACACAAAACTGTAACATTCACAAACATTACCATCCAAATCCAAACACATAAATACACAAACCACTCAAAGCATCCAAACACAAACGTACAAACTATTCAAGAAAAGCAACACAGACTAAATTAAAGAAGAGAATGAAATGCTCATGCCAAGGAAAGAAATCATAATGTGAATTTTGAAGTTAATCTCAAACATATATAGTTGCCCTCAACTGGAACCAACTTAAATCCATTTAACATCGGATCTATCATGCATCAAGAGGAATCAAATCCCTAGAGTTGCAAACCTTTCCTCAAGTTCTACACTCCCAAAAAAAATTTGCACCTCGAGGGATTTGATCCCTCTTGGCGCATGATAGATCCGGTGTTAAATGGATCTAAGCTAGTAATAGTTATCATATCTATACCGTATAACCATTATGTTATTTCATGTTATAGTAAACCCATATCTTATAATCAATTTTAAAAAATACTCTTTAATATAATTAAAAAATACTCACTCTTAGATTAAATATACATAAAATTGTAACCATTTTAAAAATACAAAAATATTGAAAAAAAATTGTGCTTTTTGATCTTTCTAAACAATTCATAGGTATACATTGGAGATAAATCTAAAACAAATATAATATAACATATTTATTATTCTATCCAATATTAATTGCAATAAACACTAATCAACATTATGACACATAAAAACATACTACTGTGATATATTTGTTATTCTATCCAATATTAATTGCAAAAACACTAATCAACATTATGACACATAAAAACATACTAATATTAATATATTAAGCTCGCTTCATAATTTTTTCATAACTTTTTAATTATAATTGTTATCATATCAATACCATATAACAATAACAATAGTTACTTTATAGCAATAGTTACTTTATAGCAATAGTTACGGTATAACAATAATTATATCATGTTAGAGTAAACATATATTCCATATTAAATTTTAAAAAGTGCTTTTTAATATAATTTAAAAAAATACTCACTCTTAAATTAAATATACATATTTCTATATAATTGTTATTCTCTATTTATTTTTAATCTATAATTTATTTATTAGATTGAAACTAGTCTCAAGATTAATGAAAATTTCTTTATATACTGTGATCAAAACTAATTCCCACATGAAATCATTAATAATTTATATTTTTTAAATTTCAACCTTTTCTCTCTTTTAAATAACCTCATTAATGAACACTCCCAACATATTTCGTTTAAATTCCTCACATTTACATTTCTTAATTGTTTTTTCGCTCTCATGTTTTCAAAATTTTCCCGAATGAGAAAAATGCTCTGTTACTCAAGATCCCCATCATTTGATACAACTATATATTTTAAACTTCCTCAGCATTTGATCCCGATAAAGGGCAATTATTTATTTTATATGCTGTTTTATCCCTCTAATGTCTTTTAAAAAACATAAATCTAACCTACGGTTTTCACATGATCTCTATATTGAGAAAAAACATGCTACGCCCTTCTTATATGTGGATGCCCATACCTGTTGTGCAAAGGATAAGATAAAAGATAGAACAGAGCTGGTCTGTTGTGGAGATGGCTCTTGGCTGTATGGCGTTCTCCAGTGGAGCGCCAGTTGCTTTTATGAATTTCACCTCTCGTACCAAATTGAATGTAAGTGGTGATTCTGCCAGTAGAAGTAATGCTGCTCGTCTGGGGTTGAACACGTCTTTCTTCAGTTCGGCTTCTTGCAGCTCGTCGTCTTCATTTGCGGGTATATGTCATCAATGGCCTGCTCTTTCAAAGCCCATTTGGATTTTGTCTGTTTGAATAGAGATTGAACCTCTGTGGATTAGAATGTGCGTTTTATTCGAGTTTGTTTATGCACTTGGGTGGGCGGAAGAGAATGAGTTTCTGTAAATCTTTTTAGTGTTTCGAATTTCGTTTTTGAGAATGAATTCAATTGCTTTGCTTTATTTTTGTCTTGAAAAGTTATATAGGGATGATTTGCAGAAGAATGGTACTTTGGATTTTCATTTGGTCATTAGATATAAACTGAAACTGAGCCAAAATAAGCAGGGTTTCATTGATGTTGGAAGGAAATCAAGGAAGTCTTGGATTATTTGCTGAGGTTGGTTTTAATAATTTGCTTGCTTCTTTCTCAATTTTCATGTTGTTGCATAATTTTACAACAGGATGCTAATTTGTGCTCCTACGCCTCGTCCCTGATAACAAACAGGGCTACATCATTAACATACACCAGTACTTTAGTGACCGGCATTTTGATTTTGGCGAAGCTCAGGGCTCGACCATAACTCCATGCTGATTAGGCATCCACATTCTCACCGTAGACTGGGAGCTTCACGCTGGTCACTAACGATCTTTTGCACATTACACTCCATCTGTTTACAATTTTCCCGAAGCAGTCTCAGTGACCCAGGGCAATCTCCAAATTACCCTCAAAAGGATCCAGAAAAGTTGCACAATTTAGGCAATCATTTAGCTAAATTTCAAATCTCTTCATATGTACCTGTCCACCGAAAGTATCTTATCCATTAAATGTTCCAGTGTTATCAGGACCGGCCAGTCCAGACCATTGAGGCCCAGAACTGGCGGCTGAACCAGACTGGGAGGCCGGTTCAGTACCGAACTGATTGGTTAACAACCGGTTCACACTGGTCGAAATAGGTACCATATGACTAGGTGCCATTCCTTTGATTCTCACCATGTTGGTAATATAGTCAACTTTATCTTGGATATTCCTTCTAGTTTCTTGTTTGGCTTGGGCATATGATATGCTCACCTTGGTCCTTGCCCCATTGCTATAATTTTAATTGGGCTCATTTTCTTACCATCTTGTTATTGATAGCGATCAACACTATTGAAAATAGGGGAGATATCAAACCCCGTTGGGAAATCCAAAAAATGAGGATTATTATCCATTTTTCTCAAGGTTTTATAGTAGCCAAATATATTGGTCAATTATTATCCCTTTTCAACTATCCAATCAATAATCCTTGGTCAATTATTATGATATTATCCCTTTTCAGCTATCCAATCAATAATCCTCTATTGGTTGACTTGCATCTTTTTGTATGGTTGGACGATAGCTGGAACAAATGCCAAGTCTTTTGAGTCATTTAAATATTTGGGAGTTTGACTCATCTAAGACAAAAACAAGCTAAGTCAAATTGGTCACTGGAAGAGCTGGTCAAACTAGTCAAGCTATTTGGGACTTTGGAGTCGACAAGTTTGACTTGTAAAACTTGCTTGACACTTAAAATGCAATACTAACAACGTTCACAACATCCAAGAATATTATGCTAATGGGCTAAGTTTTTCATCGACGTTTTCCTATGTCCAAGATAAACTCTTACTCTTCAATTTGTCAAGTAGTTACCAAATCCAAGTTGAAGTCTTACTCTTTAGTTCCTCAAGAGTTCCCAAGTCTAAGTCAAACTCTTACTCTTTAGTTTGGTGATTAGTTCCCAAGTTCAAGTTTTGTGACTTTGCTTTTGAGTACTACTGGGTCAAACTTTACTCAACTGTAAGGCTGAACCAATTTAACTAGGTTTTGGGTCCAACTCTTTGCAAAGATTCAAATTTGCTCGTAATGAGTTAGATCTGTGGGTACTTGTTGGCAAGACATTGACACTGTTTATCATGCAAATCTACATCGACAAACCTGCTTCAGAATTATAGACAACCAACCTTGTCAGCATTGGAGACCTCTCCATTTAGATTGGTGTTTTTCCAATCCCATGGGGTGTCGCTAGAGGTTGTACATTGTTATCAAACTAACATTTGTGTGTAAAACTCCAATTGATTAGCACACAATAAATTGTGTTCTTAAGCTGCTAATGGGTAGTTAAAGATGAGTTAAACTTAAAAAAAATAAGAGTGGTTGAAATCAGATTCTAAATATCGTTGTTACTACAAATTTAATGGACATGAGTGAAGTGAATGTGCACCTTAGGTGAAGAAGATTCAAAATAGTGCATTGTAAACTGCTATAACACTGCAAAATAACTTAATCAATGACATCCAATATGTTCAAATAGCTAGAACAAAGCTTAATTGTACCAGATCACATATTATACAAGATATTGATTGCATCCTAGTGAGTTATAGTTGATAGGTTGCCATGGATCTCCTTGCATATATAGAAGCTCTCTTTAAGGGAAACAATTTTGCTCCTACTACCAGTGAGTGAATGATTCAAATTGGATCATTACATTGTTTGTCATCCATCGTGATGTTTTCAGAGTGGAAAAAGTGGAGGAATCAACTCACAAGACCTTTTTTGCCTGCGGGTCCTAGTTTGGCAAATTGGGGTTTGAAACCTTTCAGAAGCAATTTGAGGCATCAAATAATGTTTTTTGGGGGTAGAAATGTGTCTCTTGAGCTTGGCAGCGCTATTCTACACACATATACCTTTCCAACGGTGCAAAAATCTCCTCAATTGGAGTCTTTATGCAAAAGCTAAGTTGCACAAAATGGGGAAATGGGTACGAGTTTTCGAAACGGGCACGGGTACAAAACGTGACCCCCTCAAATTTTGGAAACGGGGAAACGCGATATATATATATTAGAATTTAGGACATTTAAGAAATGTTATGTGCAATCATAAAGCATACATATACATTATAATTTTTTACATTTAAAGTTTAAACATATGATTAAATTTACATCACATTTACTCATGAATGATCACATAATGAAAATAGCAATTTCGGAATATCCAAAATCAATCTTTATTATATATCCAAATCTCAAAATCAACCTTTGTTATATATATATATATGAGGCTGCAAGTACAATAAAGACAATGAAGTTGCAAGTACTATAAAGACAAAAGACTAATCCTCATTATCATAATCCTCATCAAAAATAGAAGCAAAAGCATGCTCAACAGTGGATGGTGGTGCAGAAGAAGATGATGGGTCAATTCCACTTCCAGGTTGGACCTCAATATTTAGGGCAGCAAGAGAGAGGTCCAAATTAGGACTTTCTAGATTCACATCCCATTCTTTAGAAGGACCACTGCTATATTCTGGACCCCTACGAGATGCAAGGAGAAGGTTGGAGTGCACATAAACAAGATCCGCTGCCTTTTGTTAGCCCAACCTATTTTGCTTCACAGAATGAATAAAACCATAGGTGCTCCAATTCCTTTTTGCTGATGAAGAGCTTGCCATTTGTGAAAGAACATGAATGGCAAGGTTTTGCAAATGTACACTATTTGCTCCATGACAAATCCACCACCTAACTGGATTCATGGTGCTTCTCTCCTCCAAAGCTGATATATCTGAATAATCATCTAATCCTGCAACAAAACTGACAAATTCTTCCTTTACCTCACTGTGTAGATGAGGTGGAAATATTCCCATAAGGGCTTTTTTCACCCCATTAGCCACCTCTCTATCCTTATGGGGTGCCTTCCTCTTCCCATTGCTTTGAGCAATAAGCTCCTCATCATAAAATTTCGGGTTCAAGGCATGTGCTAAAGTGTGCAATGGAGTGTTGAAATTGTTCCACCTATCAGCAAAAATTTTCTTGACTAAATCAGAAGAATGATTATCAACAAACAAAAGTTGTGGAGACTCTTGTGAAATGATTTCCATAGTTTTCTCAACCATGGGAATCCATGCCCTCATAGACGTCTCCTAAGAAAGGTTGGTCAGTGTCAGCATTTTGAAGAAGCTCAAATGCAGAGGTTGTGAACTTTAACAAGAAATCTATCTTGCTCCACTAGTCCTCATCAAGGCACAATCTACGCACCATGTATCCCCGCTTTGAATGTGCTTGTCTCCACTCAACCCAAAGTTGACTCACCACCATAGAAACTAATGCTTGCTTAACCTCAACAAGGCGGCACAACATCAAGAAGTTTGAGGCATATCTTGTCTCATCAACTTTTAACAACTCTAATTTGAAGTACTCTCGAAACATCGCCTGTGATTGGTGGTGGTTGTTGATGAATTTAACAGTCTCCCTTGCTTCCCCTTTGATTTCCTTTATCCATGGAACTTTGTTGTCGATCTCCTCTAAGATCAGATTCAGATTATGGACAATGCAGGGTGTCCAAAATATGTGGTCATACCTCCTCTCAATAATTAAACCTGTAGCTTTGCAAACTGGTGCATTATTCGTGATAACTTGCACCACCTTGTTAGGCCCTATTTGTTCAATAGATTTTACAATAACATCAACAACGAATTGTACATCTTTTACCTCTCCTGAACAGTCTTCCACCTTTAAAAACGTTGCTCCTTTGGGGGTGTGGCAATGATATTTATCAATGGTCCGCGCCTTGTATCTGTCCATCCATCTGAGACTATGGTAACCCCAGAGCTACTCAAGGAAGAACGAATTGGTGATAAGATATCCTCCACAAGCTCCTTCTCATTTTTGAGAAGCTAAATTCTGACTCTCTCATAGTTGGGTCCCTTGTACCCTTGAGGAGCTTTGTTAATTGCCCTTATCATATCATGTCAGTAAGGAGAGTGAACAACATTGAATGGGATACCACATGCTTGGATGCACCTAGCCAATCTGGAATCAATTTCTTCTCTCGCTTGCACATTCACCAATTTAGCAATTTTGCTATCCTGAACTGAAGCGGATTCCCCTCTGGTATTTTTGGATGTTGGTTGTTCATGTTGTTGAGTGGCACTGGGTCTCCTCTTCCTTGCTTCAACTACAATCCTTGGCTCAATGTTAGGTGGAGCTTGAGGAGTAGCTTGACTAAGCTCATCATGCCTTCTTTTAATTCCATCCGCCTCATCTTGCTCTCTTTGATATGCCCTCCTTGCCAATGGGTCTGCTATTTTTGTGCAACCCACAATCCTCTATCCTCCTCCATGCAAAAGATGTGCCATCACTCTTGGGTAGGAGCCCTTGTACGAATTACTGCAAGGATTACATCGTCATTCCCATGAGCCGCGACCTCCATATTTTTGAAACATCTGAACGTGCCTCCAAAGAGGAAAATATTCAGCCCTTGGTTTGGACCCGGGGCTTGAATTTGCAGTTGCACCTTGGTTGGAAGCCATTGCTACAAAAAAAAATAAAAAAAAATAAATAAATTTTATAAAGAAAAAACGTTTTTCATATATTTGGAAGCATAAACCCTCGAAAAATGGAAGAAATAGTAGGAAAAAACTAAGAAAATGAATGCTTGTTACCAAAATCAATTTTCTGTAGCTGAAGCTACCCCAAAATGCCAGAAAAGGTTGTAGCTGAGCCAAAAACCAAGAATGTCGTAGCCGGAAACTCTGCACTCCAAATCTACTGCTGAAATCTCTTTCTCTTGCTGTTGAAATCTCCTTTGCTCATTGTTGAAAACGCCCTAGCTGAAACCACTGCTCTCTTCCTCTTTTCTCCTTGCTAGAATCGTCTGTCTCCAAGTGAAACAACTTGCTCAATTCGTGTGATGAAGGAATGACGCGATAGTTTTTTTATAACTTGAGAGAGGCATCTAGAAGCATCCACAAGATATTTTATTCGCCCAATCAAATATTAAAAGCGAAAAAAGAAAAAACAAGAAGGAAAAATCATAACTTTAACTGGAAACATTGTCGTACGGCCTGGAAACTTGTTTCCGGCCATACTAACCACGTTTCCCCAACGTGGAACATGCCAGTACGGCTAGAAACAAGTTTCCAGGCCATACTGTATGCGTTTCAGTGTTTCCGTTTCGGTTCCTTGGCTGAAGCAGCGTTTCCTGCAACATAGTGCAAAAGTTATGCCACTCAAAAGTTGATCTTCTTGTTTTGACCACCATGATTTGCGAGGATGCCTCATCAACGCCTACTATTCATGGAACAAGGGCTAGCCACGTGATCATGATGAAAAAGACTCTGGAAGAGTCCATATTGTAACTCTATTTAAGAGTACAAGGAGTCATACTTAACCACTAGTAGGCTATCGACTTGTGTTATAACATGGCCACTGGGAGGAAAAGGGGTTCCATTATATTCGAGTGCATTTTGTTACATAGATGAGCAAAGTAGTTGAGAGTGGATGGAGAGAGAACAAATAGAGAGGGTCTGTATACTATAACAACCCATAGGCCATAAGTCTCACTCCATTGTACTTCCATCCATTTCCATTCAATGAAAGAGAGTGCAAAGCAACCTCACTATCCAGCTGGGTTTTCTCCTGAAAGGGATTTTTAGGTTGTATCTTGTGTTATTTTGGTTGCGAGTGATTGTTTTATTTGTTCTCTATTTTTTGCATAATTATAATTTGCATGCATACACAATAAACAATAACTAATAGATCCAAAAATATAAGGAGAAATTAACCCTCATAATGTAGATTTCATATTTTCTAATATATTTAAGTAGATTTTTTTGTGATGAACTCTCTAGTAGAATATCCATGGCAATTTACAAATTAACGAAAGCAGGAAAAACGTGCCAAATTCTATCATCCTTTACAGGGTTTCCAACTGAGTTGTTGCTATTTTAACATGATTTATTTACAATTTTTATATTTTATCCAACCTTTATTTCTTTTCCACATAAATAGGATTGGTAAAAGCTTTCTACTTTAACTCTTTTAGCTTTTGTGGAGTTGTTCTCTATTCTTGTGCTAAATAATTGGATAAAGTTGTGTTTTAAGCTTTTCTTGACGAAATAACATGGGAACTTGGCATGTTTGCCAATAAAAGATCACAAGAGGCGAGTTAAGGTGTAAGACACTTTATTTTTAGGCCTAAATTTAGGTTAGATAGAATTAACACATGCCAAATATATGCAAGAGGTCTAACTAGGTTGTACATTGTGTTAGAAAACTAGAAAGGAAGAAAGATTCTCTTATGTTGATAATTACTTGTGATATTCTTGTAGTCTTATTAATTTTTCTTTATGTTCTTCTTTAATCTTCTTTTCATCAAGCAATCATCAAATAAAAAATGTGAAGATCAACAACACCAGATATAGGCACTTAGCCAGGGCTAAAACCCCTCTATAGGGGAAAACCCAATCAAACTCTTCCACTAATACATTCAAATCAAGTTGAGACAAACCAAGACCTTAGACCTGACCAAAAGACCTTCCTCCTCCACCAAGTCAACCTTCCAAGATGATTCTGCAAACTTCAGTAGTCTCCTCTTGCCTCCCAGCTCCAACCCAACAACACCACATAATTTCAGCTCCCAGCTTCCAGAATTTTGGCCCTACTGTAGATATGAAATTTCGGCCTCCCTAGCAGCTTCAAAATTTCACACATGTGAGTCTAAGAGAGAGAAAAAGGTCTCCAAACCAGTGTTGTGAAAAACGCGATAAAATCGCGATTTAATGAAAAAATCGCGCTTTTTTCAGGACGGCGATTTAATCGCGATTTTTATTCGAAAAAATCGCATATATTTTTTTTGCCGATTTTTTCGCGATTTTTTCAAAAAATCCCGATTTTTCCCGACTTTTTCAAAAAATCCCGATTTTTTCCCGATTTTTTCGAAAAAATGAGTTTTGAAAAAAAATGAAAAAAATGAATATTTTTGTACCAAACGATTTTTTCCCGATTTTTCCGGTTTTTTCCGATTCATTCCCCGCGCCGATTTAATCCCGATCGCGCTTTTAACAACATTGCTCCAAACTTCTTCACTAGGGTTTATCTCCTTCTTCCTTGAATTTCACACCCTCTTTTCTTCTCCAACAATTGCAGATCAAACTTGTTGTGAATGTGCTCCAAATGAGGTCAAGTCGCTGCCTTTATATAGTGGATTCTGTCTCTCAATTAGGCTGACTTGTGCAGGTCGAGGCCGACTTGGTGGAGGAGGCCTAAAAGACCTAATTTGCATCAAAATAAATTTCTTCTTTGATAGATAAAGCCCAAGAAGGGCCTTTTACATAATGACAAGGACAAAGACTCTTGACATAAACCATAGAAGCCTACAATGGAGGCTTTAACCCATTAATCATTGACTGAAGCATGAAAACCATGCTTTAATAAGTCAATTTTTTTTACAATAAAATCTCTTTTTCTTTATTTTGATAAATACGTTACATCATGACTCAAATACAATTATGAAGACCGACAATAATTACGTTTTTCAACACTCCCTCTTAATTAGGGAGGTATTTGTTAAACACACATGGACAGCAAGAGAAATACGAAAGATAAAACATGAGAGAGCAATTTTTATTAACAAATGATTTACATTTATAGTACAATATGTGACTGTTGGGTTTCACATCCCAAGGTCTCTTGGACTCCTTTTGTCCATTCGGCTTCCACACTAACCCATTGAGGATTAGGTGTCCAACATTCCCCCCCTTA
>APFE031208152.1:65201-94163 GCA_000404065.3 Pinus taeda
TTTGAGTAGTTTGGAATATGAAAGGACAAGTCCTTGTCATATCCAAGACCAGTTCTGTGCTTGTTGTGGACAAGCTCTTCCCAAGGTCTGATGATGGGCTTGGGAAGTGCAAGTTGAACTTCTACATCTGCATGTACAACTGCTGCTTTATTGGGTACTAAATCTAAACCAACTGTGACATTATTGACTTGCTTATGATGGGTTGCAGTCTCAATGTTCTGAACAAAAACATGTTTAGAATGAATCTTCTGTTTTAGTTCTTCTTGCTGTAGCTGAGTTTCAAGCTGCAAAAAATCAATTTTCTCTTGTGCATTTTGTAGACAGACTTGAATGTCTGTGAGAGAAACTTTGCTGACTTTTAATGTTTCATGGTTAGTAGACAATATGAGAGTTTTGAGGAACTTTAATAGTTCACTGATTCTAGCCATTTTTTTTTCTTCAATGTCAGATTTACACCTTAAAAACTGATCACAACTACTACTCAGTGCAGAAAAGTAATACCCACTCACAATACACAACAATATCCTTTATAAATGTGCAGCAAATGAATCAAGGAATCAATGCATATATATGTAGACAGAGACTATAATGAGTTTTAATACCACAACTGGGGCAACAACAACTGCAAACTTGCTTGGATCCTTCAAATACTCCTTCACTTTCAAATCAGAAATGATGGCTATCAAAACTTCAACAATTATAACACAATTCTCTGATCTTGCCACTTTTTGGCAATGAAGATAAGCAATGAGAGTAAATTCCAACAAGGACTTTCAGACCCAGAATGCTGCTCCAACACTTACTCAGGTCATAGGCATTGGAATGAGTCTCTAACACGCTGAAACAACAATGATAGACCTCCTTAGATGTCCAAATACTTAGCAAACTATATAGTTGTTAGCAGTCCCTCTGGATAAAACAATCGTAAGTCAAAGTGTTTTGATTCTCGAACTGATAGTGGAACCCTCCACTCTGAAACAGTAATTTCATGGAAAGTAGAACCCTTCACTCCCAAGCAATAAATTCATGGAAATCCGGACACAACTATTTTCACATAGACATCCTCCTCAACTTTTCAAAACACGCGCAGAGTTTCAACGTTCAAATAAGTATGGGACAACGCTCCACTAGACAACTCATTCAATTGAGGTTTAACGCAGCACAACAAAAATACAATGGAAGAATTCAACATGGACCAAGGAGCAACGTTAAGGTAATACAAAAAACTGTTTATCAAAAGGTATCAACGTAATACAACGCTCCAACAGAGGTATATACTATACAACGCTCAGCGTTCAACAGACTTTGACGGCGGGAGCTATTTTCATAATGCACAGGTTTGTGTCAAAATATCATGACAATGTTGCCTACCTGGAATCTTTCACCATGATGTGACAGAGATTATCACGATCAGTGCACAGTATCAATGATCCAATGGTCTGGCACTGCTCCTCGAACTCTGTAGTGAGTCTATGCCCTCAGATTTCTATGCGGGGATTGCTGTAGTCCCCAAGCTGCAGAAAGGTCAAGTAGTTTGGAAAACTAAAACAACGAATAGAAAACACGCACATTTTCGACCATTGTTCAAAGCCTGCAGTTCACCATTCAATGCGCATACTGGAATGGCTTTCAATGCACCATTCCCATGCTACATTCCCAGGGGCCAGCTTTCAATGCTGTATTCAACACTCCATTCCCATGCTGTATATGAACCAACACATTTACTTCAACAGAGTTGAACCAACGCACAGAGAATAATATACGCATTGAGATATTCAACGCGTCTTCATCGCACATACCAGAATGCAGACTCCTCTTGTGGCGGTGATCTGAAATTATGAGGGTCACTTTGCCTTTTCTCTTCTCACAACATTTGCTGCTACGCAATTTACAATGCTCACTCTGACGCAGTTTTAGTGTTACAATCAGCGAAATAATGGAAACAGTGAAACAAAGGGAGCACTGGGACCTGTCATAGTCAAGTCATGATTTATTTACATTTCTAGAATGCAGAGATGATTTACGATGTGAACAAATGGAGAGCGCTATTTTTAGAAGAGTGGGTGAGATCAATGATACATAAATGTTCTTTTCAGTAATGGACAGATGCCAAAGTAGCGGATGGCAGAATAAGGAGTTACAAGGGCAGTGGGATGCTAAATTGAGACCTGCGCTCCGATACGCAGAGGAGTTCAACCGATTTTTTGAACCGAATTTCTCAATTCATACCATTGCACATCGATTTCATGCATCACAACATCAATGAAGTTTTATATGAAAATTCATGCAAGCGCCACCATACCTTAATCTGTTCGATCTCCTGAAATGTATCAATTTATGGACTGCGCCTTCATGCATTCAACTATACAATGCGGTTTTAATGAATTATATCAACAATGTGCACCTACAGATTCACAACGCAAATTCCACACATGATTTTACCTTCACTGACAAATGTAAATAATTGCCAAGTTTGATCTACCTCACGCGCTTTTCCATTTCCATTGTTTTGACTTAACACCTCTGCCACTCAACAGGTTGTTTTCATTCACGCTCCATCTGCTATTTTCACTCAATACAAAACCTTCAATGCTAATAAAAATCCGTCCCCATTTAATAAAACAGGGAATCGGTCCACAATTCAATCTGGCATTATAAATAGATTTTATCAAGCAGACTTATACAATTTTAAAACTGCCCAATCGATTTCTATTCGATTGCATACCACTCAATCCTGAAAGCTGCGTTCTTACTAACTTGGCTTTAAAAATCGATACATAATGGACTGAGTTTTCTTTAAAAAGTCTGCGCCTTTCATGTAATTACGCCATAAGACTTCACCGCCTTAACAAACCATTCAGATTCAAAATCAAACTAATCGATTTTAACATTCTGACAAACAGAGTTTTAAGCTCTATTAATTAAATCTTCGGTCTTCCAATTGTTATACCAGATATCCAATATCTGAAGGTCGATTTCAGTATTGACCTTAAAGGCTCACTATTAATTATCGACTAGTGTTTGCAAAAACTCTGCTCCATATAGAACTTGCGACTAGTGATTCAGGGCACGCTCGCAGAGAAAACGTTAACAGTCCAGATGGAATATGGTAGAGGCAGCAGCGTTTAGGGACAGTCGCCTTCTAGCAGATAGAGAGCGCAAGAAAGGAATATGGCAGTCTGAGGTCAGGTAACGCAAAAGAGAGTCTTAAAATAGCCATAGTCAGGTGCAACGTATACAGTCTGGAGGTCAGGTAGGAGAGGCAGCAGATTTTTGGCAGACAATGAATTAATGGAGCGTTACAGGTAATGGGCAGAACTGGCAGGTCTACACACAATGGTGGCAATTCTGCTCAATTCTGATTAGGAGAAAGGCAGAATTGACATATATATAGAGACCACAAAACAAGTGGCTCAAATTGGAGCAGGACCAACAATCGCCTGCTCTGATACCATGTTAAACACACATGGACAGCAAGAGAAATATGAAAGATAAAACATGAGAGAGCAATTTTTATTAACAAATGATTTACATTTACAGTACAATATGTGACCGTTGGGTTTCACATCCCAAGGTCTCTTGGACTCCTTTTGTCCATTCGGCTTCCACACTAACCCATTGAGGATTAGGTGTCCAACAGTATTCATAATTACATATATACATAGTTACATGGAAGATCTCAAAAATATATGCTCTATGAAGAGTCATAGCACACATAGTGCTATAGATTAGATACCTCACTAGGGTATTCTAATCGGGTGGGACTAAGGTGTACTCAAGCTTTAGCTACTCTAGGTACCATCAAGCTTTTAAGCTTTAACACCAACCTAGGGATCTAGGTGTGTATCCAAGATCAAAGCTCCATGACCAACGCCACCTTCCATACTTCGGGATCTAGACATCAACACATAGGCCGACTAGATGTCTTCGCAAGCATCTTGTCGCCCCAAGCTGCTTTATCTCTCCTAATCAGATATATATCCACCAATCTAAGCATGCTTCAAACATTCAACCTTTTCACTGAAAGATCCTGCACAATCACAACCCCAATCAGTAATAAGCCTTCAAATATATATACAAGTAAACACAAACCTTCGGGGTCCTTACTCATTTTGATGCTACGTATATCATCATCAAGTTATCCAAATACAACTTGTCGGAAGCCTTCTTCTTTTATCAGTAGTACCAAATATAGCCTTAATACTTCTCAAGTCTTTCATTTGCAAATCCATTTGTAGTACTTTCATTCATTCTTCGGTTTCATTCTTTCTTCAAAGTATTTACTATCACTGTCATAATATGCCCGCCCTCTTAATTGGGGAGATATACCTTTTCTTCTATCGAAGCTTCTTCTCAACTCAACAATGTCCTGCTTTTATAACATTGGAGAGACTTCAATTTTTCAAGGCTTTATTTCTAAATTCTTCCTCATGGCATCAAGGTCATCTTGATCATCATCATTCTTATAGCTTCCTTCATCATGCTCATCATTATTATCATCTTCAATTATGAACATCTTCAACATCTTGACGATTATGTACCTACAAAATTTTAATAGCAAGTACAACCAAATACAAATATATAGAAGCATGAAGTTATCAAAATCATGTCATTACAATGGAAGCATCAAAACATTCAAGCTTTAGACATCAAATACCTAAACCTAGTTAGGTTCATATTTAGCAAGGGTCACATCTTTTATATTCTAGACTTCAACAGCTTGCTAGGGTTTCACAATAAACCCTAGACTCTATCTTCGAGACATAAAGCTTTAGCAATTCAATCAAGATATCAATCCAATCATAAGATTTCAACAATATGCTCTTAGAATTACATGTCAAACTCTACTAGGGTTTGTTGCAAACCCTAGATTTCATTATCAAAACTAAATCATATCAATAATAAAAAACAATATACTTATAGGGTTTCATTATCACGTCCTAGAATATCAATCTCTACTAGGGTTTTGTTACAAACCCTAGATTTCTAAAACATGAATATCAACAATTAGGTTAGCATACCAACATTTCATCTCTAGGGTTTCATTCCTTATATCAGTTTCTTTCTTTGTTGTAAACCCCAGATGCAAACATCAAATTCTAAAATTAGATAACAATTTTGACCATGTTAGGGTTTCGATCATACAAAAGAATATATACCTAGGATTTCATTCCTAGGATCTTACTATAGCTATTACAAGGGTTTTGTTCATAAACCCTAATTCACCAAACCCTAAAAATCTAGGGTTTCATTATATATCCTAGACATTAACAACAAACCCTAAAGGACTAGGGTTTTTACCATGACATTACCAAAACCCTAAACTTCAAAAGAATAGGATTTCATCATATGTTCTAGAATTTATCAACAAACCTTAAGAAGACTAGGGTTTCATAATCAACATTGACATACCCTTAGCATCAAGAGGCTAGGGTTTTACGGTGAACCTTAAAGGTTAGGGTTTCACAAAAATGATCAAATAACAAGAGATAGTATAACAAGGGTAGTTTCAATCTAATGATTAATCACCCTAACAAGAATCTCTATGATTCAAAACCCTAGACATAAAGATGTTAGTAATATAAAGCAAATTTCAAAAGAAGAATGATCATACCTTTTGCAACAAAACTTGTAGTCTAAGGCATACCTTGAGATGTTCTTTAACAAACCTTGTATAGTATCATTCTGAAGAGATTCCTTTGCAACACAACTTATTTCATGACTCAAGTCTTCCCTTTAAAGTGTCCTCCACAACCTTTGTATATTCTGCAAGCTTTGTTACCAAGGAAAATATAATGGAAAAGGTTATGAGTATACAATACAAGCGAATCTCGATGTGAGGAGGAAACCAAACATGAAAGATGAAACAAAGAACAATATACTTATCTTTTGGTAAAATGTTGAAGGTTCCCTCTTAATCTAGTCTTTTTGAGCGATACCTACAACTTAATCCAAAAAGTTCTAACAAGATATATTAGATCTACTAACTCTAGAAATCAGAATATAAAAAAATCATTGCAAAACTTAAAATAGTAGACTTAGAAGGATATGCAAGGAAAGACTTAATAGTATAAGTCTTTGACTTCGGATTCTTCAGTCTTGTTCTTCTTTGGTGGAGCTTCATCAACAACATTTGCATGTTCTCTTTCTCTCTTTTTATTCCTTGGATTTTCACGACATTGATTCTTGTAATGTCCCATCTTATGACAATTGTAGCATTTAATATTTGATAGATCAACCTTCTTCTTTGGTCCTTTGAACTTCTTGTATACTCCCTTCTTCTTATGATGAGCATAGTAGGCATTTGAAGTGTTGTTTTCTTCATCCTCCTTCTTGTCACTTACTAATGAAGTGCAGGCTTCTTCTTGATTGCATGCATTCCACATTTGTTGAAAGGTTGGTGTATCTTTCCAACTACTAATTCCTAATGCAAAATAGCTCCAAGATTTTGGTAGACCTTGTAGTGCAGCAATCACAAATTCTTTCTCTGGTACAACTTCATCAATAACTTGGAGTTCATCTCTTATCCTAGAGATCCTTACAAAATATGATGATATAGTATCATCTTTCATCATCTTTATTGTTCTTAGTTCATTCTTGAGACTGACTATTTGACAAATGTTCTTGATGGTGAACAACTTAGAGAGAGCTTCATACATCTCTTTTGCAGATTCTATATTAGATATTTATGGGATTAGATTGTCCTTCACTCCATCTACAATCAAATTCATGGACAAGATGTTAGTTTCCTTGTATTTTTCTTTTTTCTGCATCATTTGTTGGTTCCTTGACGTTTCCTTGAACAAAATCCAAAAATTTATGCTTAGCAAGAATAAGATCTATACTCTCCTTCCATGCCCTGTAGTTGGAGGCTCCTTCTAGCTTATTTTCTGTCTTCATTGAGGTTGCCATAGACTTTATAATATCTTCTTGACTTGATATAGATGATCCTTTCCTTAATGGTCTTCTTTTGTTCCTTCCTTCTTAACCTTCCTTTCAATAGAATTCCAAGCTACCTTTTTCTTTCCTCCTTCACCTTAGCTTTGATACCATGTTAGAAAGTCAGAAAGGCAAAACGATTCACTTATGTTGATAATTACTTGTGATATTCTTGTAGTCTTATTAACTTTTCTTTATGTTCTTCTTTTATCTTCTTTTCATCAAGCAAACATCAAATCAAAAGCATGAAGATCAATGACACCAATATAGGCACTCAGCCAGGGCTAAAACCCCTCTATAGGGGAAAACCCAGTCAAACTCTTCCACTAATAGATTCAAATCAAGTTGAGACAAACCAAGACCTTAGAACTGACCAAAAGACCTTCCTCCACCAAGTCAACCTTCCAAGATGACTCAGCAAACTTCAGTAGTCTCCTCTTGCCTTCCAAGTCCAACCTAGCAACAACACAAAATTTTGGCCCCCAGCTTCCAGAATTTCGGCCCTACTGTAGGTTTGAAATTTCGGCCTTCCCAATAGCTTCAAATTTCGCACTTGTGAGTCTAAGAGAGAGAAAAAGGTCTCCAAACTTCTTCGCTAGGGTTTTTCTGCTTCTTCCTTGAATTTCACACCCTCTTTTTCTTCTATAACAACTGTAGATCGAACTGGTTGTGAATGTGCTCCAAATGAGGTCGAGTTGCTGCCTTTATATAGTGGATTTTGTCTCTCAATTAGGTTGACTTGTCCAAGTTGAGGCTGACTTGGTGAAGGCCTAAAATACCTAATTTACATCAAAATAAATTTCTTCTTTGATAGATAAAGCCCAAGAAGGGTCTTTTACATAATGACAAGGACAAAGACTCTTGACATAAATCCTAGAAGGCTACAATGGAAGCTTTGACCTATTAATCATTGATCCAAGAATGAAAACCATGCCTTAACAAGTCAATTTTTTTTACAATATTTTTTTTCTTCTTCCTTTTGATCAATACATTACATCATGACTCAAATACAATTATGAAGACCGACGCTAGTTACATTTTTCAACACAATGGTCAAATTTAGCATATGCAATCAAATTATGGAAACTTAACCCTTGCAAGAATGAGTCTAAACATAGGCACTCGAATTAGGGTTTTGACATGAGTCAAACTTTGTCTTCTCATGCACAATGGACATCCTCAACCAAGTTATGTCACCCTAGGAGAAAATCCACTTGCACAACATTGATCTTGATTCGTCACTCTTCACTCGATGGAATCCTTGAACTAGTCTGACACTACATGCTAGGAACCAAGACATTCAACTTGTACTTTCCATGCATAGAAATTGTCAATTATAGACATGCACAAAAGTAGTCGTCCTTGAAGAAAGCAAAAAGCAAAAATTGAGAGAGACTAATCTCAAAGAGACAGGCTATTAGGTTGTCTTTTGAAAAGAAAAAAAACAAAAAGAAAAAAGTAGGCAACATTGATCATCTCACATGTAGTGATAAGTAGTCCTTTTGGACTCACTTTTTTTTACAAGGATCAAAGATATATAATCATCTCTGATATGTAGGCTCCTAATCATTGGATACTGGAGAAAAGAAAATTGCTAAATTATCAATTTTCTGGGATTTGATGAAATTGACTCTTGAAGGAACCTTGATTTTTGTCAATGTCTTGTTGCATTTGAAATGAGACTAGTGTTATGAAATTTCGTTGGATATTAACCCTCCAGTTGCAAAACCTCTACTATGGGTTAATAATGGCAACTCAGGGGGACAACATTCTCATTCGAAGTGCTAAGAACAATTGAATCTTTGTACTCTAAAGCTTCGTCATTGATTGATCGAAATTGGCTTGTAACATAGTGCCTATCCATTGGGTTATGAAGTCAACTACCTAGCATTGTGATTTCTCAGTTGAAATGGGACAAATCAAACATGCTTCATTGTCTACAGTTGGAACTTGCAATCTATCCAACTTTTACACTTATTCCACTGGAAAATGAATTGAAGTTGACATTTGATAGAAAGTCACTTGGTCGGATGCCAATGTTGATAGGCACCAAGAAACCCACCAATAATGTTGATGGGCTCTAAGGTATAAGCACAACCCATTGATGTGAAAATGGTTTCAAGTTGAACATTGATGAAGTTCATCCAATCAGGGCTTGATGATGCTCAACCTTGTTAAATGCAAGATGGTCGCTAATGAGGCTAATGACCATCGAGGCACTTTGGCTTTTGAATCAAAATTTCAAATGATGTGCCGGTGTCAATGAAGAATGATTTGCTAGGATAAAGGAAATTATGAAACCTCTTTACAATGGAAGTGAAAATCATATATTACTTATTGAAATTATGATGTTCTATGCTGAAACAATTTCTTATTCCAAAAACCTATTTCTGCTGCAATATTAGTTAAGCAATTGTAGATAGAACATAAACCAAATGCATAATAGAAGACAACCAAGAACAAAATGAGACATAGAGAATTTAGGTCCAATGACTAGGGCAAAACCCGCAAGAGGAAAACCCAACCAGATTCTTCTTCTATTAGATATCAATTGTTCAACAGAGACACTGAGTACGATGAGAGATCAAGAGAATGAGTAAGTTCACCCAAATCTGAACAAGCTATAGCATGAACATCACTGGTAGCAGTGGCAGATGCAAACACTAAATCAACCTTCCCTTCAACTGAATCAACACTGAAACACTAAAGCACTGAATCAACCTTGGCTCACTAAGTTCTGCTCTTGCTCTCCAAGTTTCTCTCTCTCACACAATCTTTTTCAAGTCTCTTTCTCTCTCTCTCTCAAGTTCGAATTTTTCTTTCACAATGTACAAGTAGTAGTAGTCAAGTGAGAAGACATGAGACACATATATAGGAGGAGCAACATATTCTTGTCATAAAGGAGGAGCAATATACATGCCTTGAGGAAGAGTAACATATGCCATTTAAGGGAGTGTAACTCATGCCATTAAGGAGAGAAACGCATGCCTTGGTAACTTATGCCATTAAGGAGGGGTACGCATGCCTTATTAACTTATGCCATTAAGAGATGTACACATGCCTGAGTTAAGGAGAGTATAACATATGCATTAAAGAGAGCTTAAGAGGAATTTTTTATGACATGCCTTTAATGAGTGTAAGAGGAATATGCCATGTCTTTAATGAGTGCGTAAGAGAGAGTGTAACATATCATTAAGAGAGAGAGAGAGAGAGAGAGAGAGAGAGAGAGAGAGAGAGAGTTATGTAGTGCCATGTGAGTCATCAAGGAGAGAGGTGCGAAGTTATTGAGGTGATGAAGGTAAGGTGACTTGTATTTCCTTTTAATAATAATATCATAGTATCATAAAGGATAATAATAATATCATTGCTTTCCGTTTTTAGAAAGTTGCTATAGAATTGTCAGAAATAAGATTCTATTCAAGGAAATTCATCCTTGAGATGCCAATTTTCAACAGTACTTTGTGTTGCCATGCCCTTGGGGCTGGATGAGGCAAATGACGAATATGAACTGACTCGAATCTCGATTATAGGACACGAAGAGACAAGACAATAACATGACTCAAGACACCTCCCGTTTTCTTTTGACATGACCCACAACTAATTGACTCAATGAGTCAATACTGGATCAAAACAATGCAATACAATGAATATAGACCATATCCAAGCTTGACCATAGACTTGCCTTGGGATAATTAAATAGCTGCTATGTGATCGGATTCAACAATCTTGACTCAAGGAAACAATATTGGATGAAAATGCAAGAAAACAATGAAATGAAGGACCCTAGACTGCTCGCACATATGCAAGGCTTATTATTATGCTCACTGGCAAATGGAAACAAGTCTAAGACTAAAATAAAGTAGAAAAACATGACAATGCAACAGTCTGAAAATGCAAATAGCAGGTTGGAAATGGTATATTGACAAAAGAAGAACTACAAACTGATGACGACTACCCTATAGAAACCGTAAAAGATTCCCCTTCCATGTTTTTTCTTCTTCATTTGCTTTTGTTTAAAAGCATAAAAAGCTCATATTCTTGAAGTTTGTTAGACCTCCCTTGATCTATCAACATACTTAAATCACCAATGCAACCATGCAGACAAATGATTGATTCCACAGGAAAAATTATCAGAGACAACATTTTAGTGCAATCAATCATGAAGTCTCCTAAGATAGAAAAATGTACTCATGTGCTTTCTAGTCAAGCAACCAAGTAGGTCTTTTGGCTGAAATTCTTAACATGGTCCTACAACAGGATCAAGAAGAAACTAAAAGAGCCAAAACTATTCAGATTTGCTTCTTAAAACACCTTCATCATCCTCAATTCAACCCTATCATGACTATTTATGATATCCAAGCAATGATCAACTGGAGGATCTATCTAAAGAACAAAACTTGAATTTGAGTTCATGGGAAAACTGTGAGGAAGATCATCTTTTGCTCCCCTTGTTGCAATGGTATCTCATTGAACGGTTTTGAACCATTGCTAGGACATGCAAGGATAAGCTTTCCTATTGATTCAATTTTGTATGGTTGATTTGTTGTTCTTCCTTTTGACTTTTATTATCATTAATGGACGAAATCAACCCACTTGTAAATTTAACTCTTCATCTTCATCTTCATGGAACTCTACATATGACTCACGTGGTGCAATTATTGTTTTATAATCATCCAAGTAGGAGTGAACTTCATCCCCGTCATCACTTACAACTTCATCACATGCAAGGTTTCTAGTATTATGTTCTTTTTCAAGAGCAAGGAATTCTTGCACTCTTAGGGAAACAAAGAAAGCTTTCCCTAAATTTGTTGGGTTGTCACTCCAAAAGAGGGAACGAAACTTTGGATCAAAAGGAAAGGCATAATCCACCAAAATATTTTTGGTTATAATGAGGGGCGTGTTGGAAAATATGGAGCCCTGTAGATTAGGACTTATTTTCCTTATCATGATAATTATTTGTGATGTTATTTGGTTCTTTATTTACTTCTTTAGATTTGTTCATCAAGCAATTACCAAAACAATGAAGATCACAGAGAAAGAGTACACAAGATATATGCTCCAAGCTAGGGCAAAACTCCTTCAAGGGGAAAACCCAGAAAATTCTTCTCTTCTTCTTTAGAATCTGCTTACAAAAGAGACTTCCAAGACCTAAAGACCAAAGCCACCAAACCCTCCAAGCCCCAAGCCATTCGCCAACAAGATCTTCCTTGAGACAACTTCCAGTGCTTAGATATTGCTACACTGCCACTGCAACTTTGACCCCTGCAATATAATTTCGGCCCTCTACAACTGCTACATAATTCGTTGTCTTGCAACGAGCAACTTCACAAACCCTAGCGAGACAAGAGAAAAGTTTCCTTGAGAAAAATTTCGACTTTTGCTCTTCTTCTTCTCCTTCGCTATTGCAGATCGAACTTGCTTGAGAAGTGCGTCCAAATGAGTTCGAGGTCCTTTTGTATTTATAGCCTTTCTTGAGTTTCGAATAACCCTCCTTTAGGCCAACTTGATCTTGCTCTTGGGCTTATCCATGGCCTTTTCTTGATCAAATACATATTTTTTTCATTACAATGAGTCCAAATGGGACTATGAAACATGGCCATAATTATTCTTTATCCTAGAAAGACCTCGAAGACCTAAAAGCACGAAGACCATGCTTTTGACTCAAACTTGAGTTTGAAACCCATACTCCAAAAATAAAATATAATTTCCTTTTCTTTCTCTTTCTTTCTTTATAAAGAATATGCAATTTCATGATTACAATTACATCATAATGAAGACCGAACTCAGTTACAATTTTCAACACTCCCTCTTAACTAGGGAGGTATTCATGGTACAAGGAATCTCAATCTTGAAGTATTATGATAAGAAGAGTTGGATTGCTAAGGCATCTTTTTGTCAAACATCTTTATCATAACTAGCACTATCCCTGAAGGCCTTAACTGGACAAACTCATCTTTAATTATGAGCATTATGTTGGGAGGCTTTACGTGAGCTGCCACACCACCTCTTAAGTCTACAAGGTATGTCCTTTTAGGACTGTTCTTATCCTGGATTCCCAAACCTGGATTCTCAAAGAATGTCAGTCCTCTTCGACTAGTCTTATCTTGGATGCCTTACCTCATCCTCAAAGAGCATCGGTCAACAACTTCTTTCCCTGGATTCATCACAAGAAGTTTTAATCTAACTGCTTATCCAATCCTCTGTATTCCATTCTTTCTTTATGGTCTTCACTAAGACTTACGACTGTTAGTCCTAGTCTAGTGCTTGACCCATAAAGACAAGAACTATCTGATATCACTCCCTCTCAATCAAGGAAGAGATATCCACCAAACCAAGCTTACCTCTCAGGTACTCAAGCTTCTTGTTTGGTAACGCTTTAGTCAGTATGTCTGCTACGTATTCATTTGTAGGTAGATAGTGCAGCTCCACAACCCCATATTGTACCGAGCTTCTGATGTAGTGGTACTTGTTGTTTATATGCTGTCTTAGCATGAAACATTGGGTCTTCTGTCAATCTTATGTAACTCTGAGTATTGCAATGTATCCATGTAGGGCTAAGCGGTCCTTCAAACAAGTCTGATAGTAACTTCCTGAGCCAATTTGCTTCCCGACACTTGCAACAAAATATTCAACTTCAACACTACTCAAAGCAAGTGTATTATGATTTCTGCTCATCCATGAGACCATGGAAGATCCTACGCTGAAGCATCCGCTGGTTGTGCTTCTTTTGTTTATCTCATTGCCACCCCAACCTAAATCTGTATATCCCATGAGTTGGACTTCATTACCAGTGTACTGGAGGCAGTAATATGTAGTTCCACGTGAATATCTTAAGATATGCATGGCTGCAATCCAATGATCATGTTTTGGCTCCATCAGAAACTGACTTAGGACATTTACTACAAAACAAATGTCTGGTCTAGTATTTACTAGATACATTCAGGACCCAATCAATTGTCTGTAGCAAGTAGGATCCACCCAACTAGATTTTGAACTCCTCAACTTCTTTAAATTGGTAATCATAAGAGTCATCATGGGCTTGCAATCCATCATGCCATATTTTTGAAGCATCTTGATCACATACTTACCTTGACCAAGATATATCTCTCTTGGCGTCTGCCATACCTCTAGTCCCAAATAATAGTGAATAATCCCAAGATCCTTCATATTGAATTTTGCTGCTAATTGCTTCTTGCATTCTTGAATCTGATGCTCTACACCTGTAACTAGTAGATAATCCACATATAAGAGTATGATAACTGGCTCATCCTGGACCACTCTGATATATAGGTTAGGATCTGCAGTACTCTTGGTAAAATTGAGTCTCAATAAATATGTATCCATCCTTGCATACTAGGCCCTAGGTGCTTGCTTTAAGCCATATAGAGCCGCCTTCAATCTTTAGACATGAGTCTCCCTCTGATTTATTTCAAATCCTTGAGGTTGCTTAATGTAAACCTCTTCATCAATGGTCCCATTTAGGAAAGCTGTCTTGACATCCATTTGATGGATGTTCCATCCCATAGTAGCAACTAACGAAATGAGTGATCTTATTGTTGTATACCTAGCTGTGGGAGCATAGGCTTCCTCATAATCAATTCCCTCCTTTTGCGAGAAGTCTCTTGCTACAAACCTTGCTTTGAATTCGTCTATACTCCCATCTGCTGCGCGTTTTATCTTGTAAATACACTTTGAAGTGACTGTAGATTTGTCACTTGGCCTACTTGCAAATGGTTTCTTTAGATTCTTGCCTAGAGCACATCCCTTACAGATCCCTTCATGATCTTCTTTTATTTCGGGGATACCATTGACCATTTGTCATAGAGATGGCATTATCTTATAATGAAGGTATCCATACCTTCTATGCCATAGTTCAGAAGGACTCACATCTAGGTGAATTAGGGCTTGAGCTAGGGGAGTATAGAGTCTATACAATGTCCCTTCACGAATCCCAATCAGCCTTGCTTCATTAATACTATAGCCCTTACCTTAAACCAAAACCTTGCCATCAATAAAAGCAACTCAATCACCTTAATCCTCTAGACAAGAAATAGAAAGTAAGTCTTTCTTCAAACCTAGAACATATAAAATGTTGTTGAGGTGAATGCTTGCAGTTGACTCGAGCTCCAATGATGTAGATCCAATGCCTTTCACTGGATAGCTCTTGTTGTCTCCAAGTTCAATAGAGTGAGATGAGTTTCCCTTAGATAGGGTTTGGAGTTGACTGCATTCTCCCATCACATGTCTGGAGGCACCACTGTCACTGACCCATACATTCTTGTCCTTGAATGTGCCAAATAAAGCGGAGAACAAGTTTCCATTTGGTACTTCCTTTGTGAGCTTGGAGATGATCTTTAATAGACGATTCTTGATAGATGTAGTGAGATTTCCAAGAACCTTGAAACCATTCCTTATAACCCTTGCCATAGTGCCAACAAAGATGTGATCTTCAGTCTCCTTCTTGTACCTTAGCTCTGATACCATGTTGGAAAATATGGAGACTTGTAGATTAGAACTTATTTTCCTTATCATGATAATTACTTGTGATTTTATTTGGTTCTTTATTACTTCTTTAGATCTGTTCATCAAGCAATTACCAAAACAATGAAGATCACAAAGAGACAAAGTACATAAGATATAAGCTCCAAGCTAGGGCGAAACCCCTCCAAGGGTAAAACCAGAAATTGCTTCTTTTCTTCTTTAGAATCTGCTTACAAAAGAGACTTCCAAGACCCAAAGACAACAAACCCTCCAAGGCCCAAGCCAATCCCCAACAACATCTTCCTTGAGACAGCTTCTAGTACTTCGATACTACTACACTGCTACTGTAACTTCGACCCCTGCAACAAAATTTCGGCCCTCTGCGAGTTGTTGAAGAATGTAACTAGTGTCAGTCTTCATAATTGTACTTGAGTCATGATGTAATGTATTTGTCAAAAGAAAAATAAAATTATTATAAAAAGGAAATTTATTTTTATAAGCATGGGTTTCATTCTAGGTCAAGCCTCCATTGTAGGCTTTTAGGCTTGTTAATTCAAAGTCATAGACCCTTCTTGGGTTTTGCATGTCAAGAAACATAATTATTTTTTTATTGTAATTGAGTCATTATTTCCTCCACCATCAAGTCGACCTTTCCTCAGATCAAGTCAGTGTCAAAAAGTACAACTTCGAACCATTATATATACCAAGCATTTGACCTAACTTGGGAGAGAAGATGTATGATTTCATTCAACAATAAAAGAACCAAGAAAGGGGTGCGAAATCTGAAGAGATAAGAGAGAAAGACAAGCGAAGGAATAAGAAATAAGTCCAAGTTAAAAGATAGAAGTTTATACCACAAATGTGAAGAACTATGACTAAGCTGCAAGGGTCGAATATTCAAAATGTATCTCAAAAATTGTAGGGCCGAAGTGGAGAAGCAAACTTTAGGATTGTAGAAAGAGAAGATACTCTTGTTAAAGAACTAATGTGTACTATACTACAATTCGTTTTGTCACCATGGGAGGTTGACTTGATGGATGGAGGAGTGGCTTTGTATTGGTCAAAAGGTCCAAGTTGTCTCAAACTGATTTGAATCTACTAGTGGAAGAGTTTGACTGGGTTTTCCCCTTCATAGGGGTTTTGCCCCGGCTGAGTGCCTACATCTTGTGTCCTCTTTTGCGTTTATGATCTTCATTGTTTGGCATTTGAGTTGTGATAAGAATACAATAATTTGAAAGAAGAACTAACAAGAAAGCATCACAAGAAAATGTCAAGGTAAGAGAAATCAATTAAGAATAACCCTAAGTTCCAGCCCTAATAGATTTCTCAACATGGTATCATAGCTAAGGTCAATCATGAAATGGTAGCTAGAAGATCAATATTGGTTGGAAAAACAAGAGTTTTCAAGATCACCTTTCAAGGTTCTAGCTATCTAAAAGAAATGTTGAATTCGTAAAGCTTCTTTACAGTAGCGTTGAGGCATAAAAGGCCAAATCTCTGAGACTTCTCTACAAGGATATTAAGGCATAGTAGGCCGAGTTTGTGGCCCTACATGAGGCCGGATCTGAGGCTTAATCTGAGATAGGTCAGAGATCCTTTTATTTGTGTCTGAGGTAGTAACATAAATTTGAGACTCTGGAGCTATAAAAGAAGATCAAAACCAAGTCATTTAATGATCCGATAGCTACTAAGGCTACTGAAGGCACTGATCTAAATTTTAAGACTATGGAGTAATCCGAACTATAAGGCCTATTATGAAACTACAATCATCAAAGAAAGCCGAGATCCTTGTAGCTAAAGGACAAGAATTTGGGCATATAATTATAAGGTTCCTAGAGTAACTAAATTATAAGTTCAATACATCTTTTATGAACTAAAGGGACCAAAACATAATTAGCATTGGAAGCCTATTTGAAAAATCCATTATTGAAGCTACAGTCTCTACATAAGAAGCCAAGATACTTGAAATAAATGTCACTGTTCTATGGATTATATATAAAAGAGAAGACTGAATCTGAACAGTGATATAGAAGCCGACTTGATGGTGAACATTCAAGCATCTCTTCAATAATGTACATAACAGTTCCTTTTTGAAACACTCTGAGATATAACAAGCCTTATTCAAAGAAGCCAACTTTAGATTTTGAAGATTGTTTAAGTATACCTTGTCTACATAGCTTGAATTCCTCATCATATTTAGGTAAGTACTGTTATTTTATGCTTCAGTTATCTAACAATATGTTTTCAATTTCCAAGAAGAGCATCAAGCCCTATGGAACATTAATCTTTCAATCAAAGAAGTTTGAGGTATGTCTAGTATAGGGGTTTAGTTGCTTTAGCCCCAAGGGGTAGCTCAGTTGGTTGAGTTCTTGTTGCTAAGTACCTTGCCTATCGGGAGGTCACGGGGTCAAATCTCCTCGACGCCCTGGGGTTAGGCCTTGCTAATTTGGGGTTAGTGTCCGTGAACCACTTTAAAAAAAAATACGGCTTTAGTTACTTCTAGGGTTTGCAAGTTTTTCTTTGTGATAAGGATTAAACATATGGCAAGTGTTATCATAATACTTTTATTCCTAACTTATGATATCTAGGGCTTAAAAGTATTTGACAATTCTTTATGAAAAGAATAATTGAATGATGTTTCTGACATTAATACCCTAGAGCTAGTTATGGTTCATACTCAAAATCCCTTGAAGTTCATTCAAAGTAATGAAAAACCCAGATAGTCATTATGCTATTATACTTGTATATTTTGGTTGTACTTGTCAATAAATATTGTAGGATCCTTGAGTACAAGTGGACTCATAAGAAAAGGAATCATGAAGACACTGTCTTAATTCAGAGGGAGCACTTCAATAATGAAAACCCTACAAGGTTTGTAAAAGGAGCATCTCTAGGTATGTTTGAGACCACGAGATTGTTGAGAAATCTAAAGGGCAATAATTAAGTTGATTTCTCTTTCTATGGTAACTGCTTGTGATGTCTTTTTACTTTTTCTTACTTATTAGCTTCTTCACTTATTATTATGTTCGAATATCATCAAACAACTACCAAAAAAAAGAAGAACAATAGTACACAAGAACACAGAATGTAGGTTGCAAGCTAGGGCCAAAACCTCTCCACTTGAGAGGAAAACCCGCAAAATCTCTTCTCTTCTTATAGATTCTTCAATTGATGAGTTCCAATACCTCTAGACCAAGATTAATACCCTCCAAGACCAAATCCAACCTTTCTGAATGATGTGCTTCCTTTGTCCAGGTCAAACCCAGTCAAATCTCTTCCAACAACACAAGTTCGACCCCCAGCGTCAGAATTTCGACCTCTATTGCAGGTCCGAAATTTTCAGCCCCCTATAGTTGCTACTACATCAACACATGTGAGCGAAATTAGCCTTCCAAGGCCTCCCAACAACTTTGCTTGCCTTGCTTCCTTATCGAGGGGTAGTAAGTGACCTAGTAGACCCTTCTTTCAACAGATTTGATCTTCTTCCAGTAGATAGAGAATTTCGACCTTGAAGCTGCAAACCCTAGCTTCTCTTCTTCGCACATGTGAGAGAGAATTAGCCCAAAAACAATCTTTGTTCATCCTCTTCCTTCTTCACTTGCCTTCTTTCTCTTCTCCTTTGCTTGAATGAGTGAGTGATGGATATGTCTCAAGGAGGTCGAGTTCCCTCCTTTATATAGGCTTCTCAAGGTGGACGTGGCTCCTCAAAATAGGTTGACTTCCCAGCTGCCAGGCCGACTTGGTCTTGAGGGTATTTTTACACTTTTAATGACAAAAATAATTTTCTTTACAAGTTACAATGTGCTCGATGGGGTCTTCAACTTATGACAATGACTCTTTTGACTTCTTAACCTAGTACAAACCCTAGAAGCACTCAATGGGTGCTTGACCTATAAAATAGTAGACCTTGAGCATGAAACCCATGCTCCAAAAATAATAATAATAATTTTCTTTCATTTTACAATATACAAGAATCAAAAGTACATTTCATATCTATGAAGACCGAACCTAGTTACACATTTTTCAATAGAGATTTGTAGCTAAATTTCTTCATTACAAGGCAATCATTTTAAATTTTGTCTTGTATTACAAAATTTCTTATGTTTAGGGTTTTGAATCATAAAGCTTCTTGTTAGGATGGTTAACCACTAAGATTGAATCTACCCTTATCTCTTACTATTTACTCATCTTGATAAAACCCTAATCTATAGGGTTCACTATAAATTCCTAGTCTTTTTGTTGTTTAGGGCATGTTGACATTGAAACCCCTAGCTCTTTAAGGTTTATTGACTAAAGTCTAGATCATATGATAAAATCCTATTTTCTTGATTTTATGGAACCTACCCTTTTTAGAGTTTGAAACCTTTGTCTTTGATAATGGTGTCCAAAATATATAATAAAACCCTAGATCTTTGGGGTTTAATGAATTAGGGTTTATGACAAAACCCTTGCGATAGTCAATCCTAGGAACGAAACCCTAGGTATATGACCATTTGCATAATTGAAACCCTAGTCTGGTCAAATTGTTGGAATTCGATGTGTATCTAGGGCTTATGATAAAAACCATAGTAAAGAGATTGATATAATGAAATAATAATGAAATCTTAGATATGAAATGCTAGGATGCTAACCTCACTATTGATATCTATGATTTAATTTTATTGATGAAATGTAGGCTTTGTGACAAAACTCTAGTAGAATTTGACATGAAATTCTAGGGTATAATATTGAAGCCCCAGAGGTAAAGTGCTATGATTGGATTGCTAACTTGATTTAATTGTTGATATCTAAGGATTGAAGTCTCGATAATGAAACCTAGGGTTTGCGACAAAAACCCTAGTAAGTTGTTGAAATCCAGAATATAAAAGATGTAACCCTTGTTGACTATGAACTTAACTAGGTTTAGGTATTTGATGTCTCAAGCTTGATTATTTTGATGCTTTCATTACAATGACATGATTTTGATATAGTTCATGTTTTTGTATATTTGTACTTGGTTGTACTTGTTGTTGAAGAATTGCAGGTACATAATCTTCAAGATGTTGAAGATGTTCATAATTGAAGATGATTTGATAATAATGATGATGATAGATAAAGGAAGTTGCAAGAATAATGTATTGATGACCTTGTTACCATAAGAAAGAATGATGTTCCTGAAAGAATGAAGCTTTGAATGGTTGAAGTTTCTTTGATGATATGATGATACGAATAAAAGAGCTTGTGTGGCTGGAAGAAAGAAATTTTTGTACATCTCCCTAGTCAAGAGGGGGGACATATTGTGTCAATTATAGTAAAAGACCTTGAAGCAAGAATGAAATCGGAGAATAGCTAAAGCACTACAGATGGTTGATCGATGAAGTCATAAACAAGACTTGGCTGTGTTGAGAAGTGCTAAGGTTGGTTTTGGTGTTGCTAAAGAAGTTAAAGAAAAAAGCTTCCGACAATATGTGTTTAATATGATGACGATCTAAGTAGCATCAGAATGATTAAGGACCCCAATGTTTTGTGTTAGTATGTATATACAGTGAAATTTTATTACTAATTGGGGTTGTGTTTGTGCAGATCTCTCCATAAGAAAGTTGAACGTTTGAAGCATGCTTGGATTGGTGGATATATATGGTTTAGTTGATAAGGAGAGATGAAGCATCTTGGGTTGACAAGATGATTGGGAGGACATCTGGCCAGCCTATGATGATGTCTAGATCCCGAAGTGGGGAGGGTGGTGTTGGTCTTGGAGCTCCGACCTTGGATACGCACCTAGATCCCTGGGTTGGTGTTAGAGCTAAAGCCCAATGGTACCTAGAGTGGCTAAAGCTTGGAATACACCTTAGTCCCACCCGATTAGATACCTTGGTCAAGTATCTAATCTATAGCACTCCGTGTGCTGTGACTCTTCGTAAAACATATCATTTTGAGATCTTCCATATACCTTTGTACATATGTAATTATGAATACTTCCCAACAAGTGTCAGTCTCCATAATTGTACTTGAGTCATGATATAATGTATTTGTCAAAAGGAAAAGAAAATTATTAAAAAAATACCTTTTTATTTTATAAGCATGTGTTTCATGCTTCTAGGTCAAGCCTCCATTGTAGGCTTTTAGGTTTGTTAAAAGTCAAAGTCATAGACCCTTCTTGGGTTTTGCATGTCAAGAAACAATTTCTTTTTATTATAATTGAGCCATTATTTCCTCCACCACCAAGTCGACCTTACCTCAGATCAAGCCGGCTTCAAAAAGTACAACTTCGAACCACTGTATATACCAAGCATTCAACCTAACTTGGGAGAGAAGATGTATGAGTTCGTTTTGCAAAAAAAGAGTGAAGAAAGGGGTGTGAAATTTGAGGAGATAAGAGAGAAAGACAAGCGAAGGAATAAGAAATAAGTTCAAGTTAAAAGATAGAAGTCTATAGCACAAATGTGAAGAACTATGATTGAGATGTAGGGGCCGAAGATTCAGAATGTATCTCTGAAATTGCACGGCCGAAGTGGAGAAGCAAACTTCAAGATTGCAAAAAGAGAAGATACTCTTGTTAAAGAACTATTGTGGACTATAATATAGTTCGTTTTGTCACCATGGGAGGTTGACTTGATGGATGGAAGAGTGTCTTTGTATTGGTCAAAAGGTCTAGGTTGTTTCAAACTGATTTGAATCTACTAGTGGAAGAGTTTGATTGGGTTTTCCCCTTCATAGGGGTTTTTCCCTTTTTGAGTGCCTACATCTTAGGTCCTCTTTTGTGTTTATGATCTTCATTGTTTGGGATTTGACTTGATGATAAGAATACAATAATTTGAAAGAAGAACTAATAAAAAGGCATCACAAGAAAATGTCAAGGTAAGAGAAATAAATTAAGAAAAACCCTAAGTTGCTGCCCTAATAGATTTCTCAACACAACTACTACAAAATTTCGTCCTCCTATAACTGGCAGCTTCACAAACCCTAGCGAGACAAGAGAAAAGTTTCCTTGACAAAAATTTCGACTTTTGCTCTTCTTCTTTGTCCTCCTAGTGACTCTTTTTCTTCTTTTCTATTGCAGATCAAATTTGCTTGATAAGTGTGTCCAAACGAGGTTGAGCTCCCTTGTATTTATAACCTTTCTTGAGGGTCGAATAGCCCTCCTTTAGGCCGACTTGGTCTTGGGCTTATCCATGGCTTTTTCTTGATAAAATAAATATTTTTCTTCATTACAATGAGTCCAAATGGGACTATGACACATGACCATTATTATTCTTTATCCTAGAAAGATCTAGAAAGGTTGAGAAGACCTAAAAGCAAGCAGGGCATGCTTTTGATTCAAACTTGAGTATGAAACCCATACTCCAAAAGTAAAATATAATTTCCTTTTCTTTCTCTTTCTTTCTTTATAAAGAATATACAATGTCATGATTACAATTACATCATAACGAAGACCGTGCCTAATTACAATTTTCAGTAGGGTGGATCTTAACAATGCCTAGAATAATTTATGATGAAAGTCAAAGATGGTTTTATTTTCACCCGTCTTAATTTGAAATAACTCTACCACCAGGATATGTTATTTTGCACCTACTATATTGATTTAACATCCAAGATCAATCATGATCCTTCTACAATGGAGTCACCAATGGAGATTTAAGTAGTGATCTACCCTTATGTTCTTGAATAGATATTTAGGTTCATTAAGGCTTGAAACTATGCCTTGTGTAGGGTCAAGTGGTGGAGATCTTCTTAGGTATTCTAGCATGATAAAATCCTACAACAATGATGTACCAGGTGAGATAGAAAAACACATAAAGAAAATCTTATCGATATCATTAAATATATTTGAGGATTGACAAAGTCTTCGACGATGACATCAATTTTTTATTATGCCAATTTTTTTTTTTTTTGGAGGAAAGAAATCAACTTTTTTCTCCCCCTGAGGTCTAGAGTGAGGTTGTTGGTATTGAAGCAGCCCACAAGTATACTCACTTGAGAGTTCACAAGGCTCGAAGCCAATACAATAATATTCGTAGGAACAGAGCCATTACAACAATATTTATCAAGACATTATAGCTCATCATGTCACTAGTGGGGATTTGAACTTGGGTGGAGAAGATAACAACCATTCTACCCAACCACTCGAGATAATCCCAATTGACAATTTATCATGCCAATCTGCAGTAATCGACCTGCCTAATAATTATAGATTACCAACTTTGTCACCGTTGTATTGAAGAATGTAACTAGTGTCGGTCTTCATAATTGTTTTTGAATGTATTTGTCAAAAGAAAGAAAAATAATTTTTATTATAAAATAAATTGACTGATTAAAGCATGGGTTTCATGCTTGGGTCAATGGTTTTTAGGTCAAAACCTCCATTGTAGGCTTCTAGTGTTTATGTCAAGAGTCTTTGCCTTTGTTAATATGTAAAAGACCCTTCTTGGGCTTCATCTATCAAAGAAGAAATTTATATTTAAGTAAAATAGGTCATTTAGGCCTCCTCCACCAAGTCGGCCTCAACCTAGACAAGTCAACCTAATTAAGTAGGCAAAAGCTACTATAAAAGGGAAACAACTTAACTCATTTGGAGCACATCAATCACTAGTTCAATCTTTAGTAGCTGGAGACATAAAAGGGTGTGAAATTTAAGGAAGAGGAAGTAAACACTAGCAAAGAAGAAGGAAGTCTTTGTCAAGCGAAATCAAAATTTTTTCTTTGTCTCACACGTGCAAAGTTGCTGGAAGGGCCGAAATTTCAGTACTGTAGTTGGGTCGAAGTTATGGAGTAGTTGGGGTGAAATTATGGAGTTACTGGGGGCCGAATTTCTGGGTTGTTGCTGGGTTGAGGCTGCGGGACAAGAAGAGACTACAAAAGGTTGTTGAATCATCTTGGAAGGTTGACTTGGTGTAGGAGGAAGGTCTTTTGGCAAGGTCTAAGGTCTTGGTCTATCTCAATTTGATTAGTGGAAGAGTTTGACTGGGTTTTATGTTCTTCTTTTAACTTCTTATCATCAAGCAATAACACAAGTAATTATCAACATAAGAAAATCTTTCTTCCTTTCTGATTTTCTAATATGGTTTCAGAGCTAAGGTGAAGAAGGAAGAAAAAAGGCAACTTGAAGATTTATTGAAAAAAGGAACAAAAGAAGGCCATCAAGGAAAGGAGCATATAAAAAGAGAAGCCTACTATTTGTAGAGACTATGTCAACTACAATAAAGGCAGAAAACAAGCTAGAAGGAGCCTCCAACTACAGGGCATGAAAAAAGAGGATAGATCTTATTCTCGCTAATCGTAAAGTATTGGATCTTGTTCAAGGAAAAATAAAAAAACCTACAGATGATGCAGGAAAGGAGAAGTTCAGAGAAACTGAAATCTTGGCCATGAATTTGATAGTAGATGGAGTAAAGAACAATCTAAATCCCATACATATCCAATATAGATTCCGCTTAAGAAATGTATAAAGCCCTCCCCAAGTTATTTATTATCAAGAACATTGGTCAAATAGCTAATCTCAAGAATGAACTAAGAACAATAAAGATGACAAAAGATGATAATGTGTCATCGTATTTTGTAAGAATCTCTAGAATAAGAGATGAACTCCAAGCTATAGATGGAGTTGTACTAGAGAGAGAACTCGTGATTGTTGCTTTACTAGGTCTACCAAAATCTTGGAGCTCTTTTGCATCAGGAATTAGTAGTTGGAAAGATACTCCAACCTTTGAACAAATGTGGAATGCTTGCAGTCAAGAAGAAGCTCACATCTTGTTAGTAGGTGACAAAAAGGAGGATGAAGAAAACAACACTTCCAAATGCTTACTCTGCGCATCACAAGAAGAAGGGAACACACAAAAAGTTCGAAGGACCAAAGAAGAAGGTTGATCTATCTAAGATTGAATGCTACAATTGTTATAAGATGAGACACTACAGAAGTCAATGTCCTGAGAATCCAAGGAATAAAAAGAGAGAAAAATAACATGCAAATGTTGCCGATGAAGCTCCACCTAAGAAGAACAAGGCTGAAGAATCTGAAGTCAAAGACTTATACTATTAAGCTTCCTCTTACATATCCTACGTAGTCTATTATCTTAAGTTTTGTAATATGTTTTGTTTTCTAGAGGTTGTAGATCTAATATATCTTCTTAGAACATTTTTTTTTAATTGTTTTGATAAGTTGTAGGTATCGCTTAGAAAGATTGGATTAAGAGGGAGCCTTCACCATTTCACCAAAAGATAAGTATCTTGTTCCTTGATTCCTCTTTTATGTTTGGTTTCCTGACATCGAGAATTTGTTTGTATTGTATACTAATAACCATTTCTTTATATTTTACTTGGTTAGGAAAGCGTACTGAATACACAAAGGTTATGGAGGAGATTTCAAAGGAAAGACTTGAATCATGAAAGAAGTTCTGTTGCAAAGGAAGCCCTTCAAGAATTGATGTCCTACAAGGTTTGTTGAAGAACAACTCATGGTATGTCTTAGACTACAAGTTTTATTACAAGGTTCTCTCCATACAATAGGTACGATCATTCTCTTTTGAAATTTGCTTTACATTACTGACATCGTTATGTCTAGGATTTTGAATCTTAAAGATTCTTGTTAGGGTGATTGATCATTAAATTGAATCTACCCTTGTTACACTGTCATTTGATCATTCTTGTGAAACCATAACCCTTAGGGTTCACTATAAAACCCTAGCCTCTTGTTGGTAAGGGTATGTCAAGGTTAATAATGAAACCCTAGTCTACTTAGGGATTGTTGATAAAGTCTAGAAATCCTATTCTTTTGAAGTTTAGGGTTATGATAATGTTATGGTAAAAACCCTAGACCTGTAGGGTTTGCTAAATGAAACCCTAGATTTTTAGGGTATGGTGAAGTAGGGTTTATGAACAAAATCCTTGTAATAACTAAAGTAAGATCATAGGAATGAAACCCTAGGTGTAATTTCGTCTGTATGATTGAAACCCTAACTTGGTCAAAATTGTTGTATATCTAACTATGATGTATTACTATTTGTATCTTGGGTTTAGCTAATAGATGTTGATATAAGATGCTAGTGCATGATAATGAAATCCTAGATATGTATATGCAAGTATGCTAACTTGATTGTTGATTAATGAAATCTAGGGTTTGTAACGAAACCCTAATAGGATCTGTTAAAATAATATTGAAGCCCTAGATGTATAATGCTATGATTGAATTGATATCATGATTGAATTGCTGATATCTAAGATTTTATGTTTTGAAGATGGAGTCTAGGGTTTATGACAAAACCCTAGCAAGATGTTGAAGTCTAATATATATAACATATGTGACCCTTGCTGATCATGAACCTAACTAGGCTTAGGTATTTGAAGTCTAAACCCTGAATGTTTTGATGCTTCCATTATGATGATATAGTTGTCTTCATGCTTTTGTATATTTGTATTTGTTTGTACTTGCTATTAAAGTTTTTCAGGTACATAATCTTCAAGACGTTGAAGATGTTCGTAATTGAAGATGATAATAATATTGAGCATGACGAAGGAAGCTATAAGAATGATGATGATCAAGATGACCTTGATGCCATGAGGAAAAATGAAGCCTTGAAAATGTGAAGTTTCTCCGATGTTATGAAGTTGTTGATCTCATTAAGTTGAGAGGGAGCTTGGATGAAAGAAAGGTGTATCTCTCTCCAATTGAGAGGGAGGGTATATGATGACAGCCATAGTAAATACCATGAAGAAAGAATAAAACCAAAGAGTGAATGAAATTATTATAGATGGATTTGCAAACAAATTACTTCTGAAGTACTGAGGCTATATTTAGTGCTATTGAAGAAGTGAAAGAAGAAAGCTTTCGACAAAGTTGTATTTGGATAACTTGATGATGATATGAGTAGCATTAGAATGATTGAGGACCCCGAAGGTTTGTGTTGTATATTTCTTTAAAGATTTATTACTGATTGGGGTTGTGATTATGCAGGATCTCTCCATAAAAAGATTGAACATTTGAAGCATGCTTGGAGTGGTGGATATATATTTGATTTATTTGAAAAGGAGAGATGAGATGCTTGGGAGGACATCTGGCTGACCTATGTGTTGATGTCTACATATCGAAGTAGGGAGGGTGGCGTTGGTCATGGAGCTACAACCTTGGATACACATGTAGATCCCTGGGTTGGTGTTAGAGCATAAAAGCTTGATGGTACCTAGAGTGAATAAAGCTTGAGTACACCTTAGTCCCATCTGATTAGAGTATGCTGGTCAAGTATCTAATCTGTAGCATTGCGTGTGCTATGACTCTTCATAGAGTATATCACTTTGAGATATTCCATGTACCTCTATATATATGTAATTATGAATACCTCCCTAGTTAAGAGGGAGTGTTGAAGAATGTAACTAGTGTCAGTCTTTATAATTGAATTTGAATGCATTTGTCAAAAGAAAGAAAAACAAATTTTATTATAAAAGAAATTGACTTATTAAAGCATGAGTTTTAATGCTTGGGTCAATGGTTTTTAGGTCAAATTCTCCGTTGTAGGCTTCTAGTGTTTATGTCAAGAGTCGTTGTCTTTATCAATATGTAAGATCCTTCTTGGGCTTCATCTATCAAAGAAGAAATTTATTTTTATGTAAAATAGGTCATTTGACCTCCTCCACCAAGTCGACCTCAACTTGGACAAGTCGGCCTAATTAGGGATGCAAAAACTACTATAAAAGTGCGGCGACTTGACTCATTTGGAGCACATCAATCACAAGTTCAATTTGCAGTAGCTGGAGACAGAAAAGGGTGTGAAATTCAAGGAAGAGGAAGGAAACCCTAGTAAAGAAGAAGTCTTTGTCAAGCATAAGAAGTCAAAATTTTCTCTCTGCCTCACATGTTTGAAGTTGCTAGGTTGCTGGAAGGGCGAAAACCGTAGTACTGTAGCTGGGTCACAATTTTGGAGTAGCTTGGTCGATATTCTTGAGTTATGAAATACATAATCTCTTACATTAAATACACAAAATCATGATTACATATGTCATTATGAAGACTGAACCTAGTTACATATTTCAACTCTCCCTCTTAACTAGGGAGGTATTCATAATCCATACAAGGTACTTGGACATTCTCAAACTGAAGAATTCTCATAAGAAGAGTTAGATTGGTAAGCCATCTCATAAGCTACTTCCCTTGCTTATGCTAGAGCATCTCATCATACCAACCAACATTGTCACATAGCAAGGCCTTGACTAACAACTCTATCTCTCCACAAGATCAGAGCAAAATGCTAGCGAAACCAATGGTGTAGGAATTTGCAGGGTAAGTTCCTCAGACAGAACACCAAAAGGACACCGCTCACAAACAGATCACAGATCAATACACCAGTATTTTGACGTGGTTAAAACCCTCAGAGAGGGAAATAGTCCACGGCTTGCGCCAACGTGGCTACTACAGGCAATTTATTAATAAAAGAATGAAAATTTACATAAGCTTCTCTCATGCACTGTTAACCTACAAATGACCCTCCATGCACTTTAAATAGAATTCATGGACCAATCGGGTGTCAAGCCACAGATCAAGTGTCGGTAATACCGAGGAGAGAATGAACCGTCGGA